>PJEM01008152.1:16696-86279 GCA_004023845.1 Helogale parvula | reverse complement strand
GTATCTATCCTTCTCTGCCTGACTTATTTCGCTTAGCATGACACCCTCAAGGTCCATCCACTTTACTACAAATGGCCATATGTCATTCTCATTGCCATATAGTACTCCATTGTATATATATACCACATCTTCTTGATCCATTCATCAGGTGATGGACATTTAGGCTCTTTCCATGATTTGGCTATTGTAGAAAGTGCCGCTATGAACATTGGGGTACATGTACTCCTATGCATCAGCATTTCTTTATCCCTTGGGTAAATCCCTAGTAGTGCTATTGCTGGGCCATAGGGGAGTTCTATCGATAGGTTTTTGAAAAACCTCCACACTGTTTTCCAGAGCAGCTGCACTAGTTTACACTGCCACCAACAGTGTAGGATGGTGCCCGTCTCTCCACACCCTCGCCAGCATCTAGTCTTTTGATTTGTTCATTTTAGGGACTCTGACCGGTGTGAGGTGGTATCTCAGTGTGGTTTTGATTTGAATTTCCCTGATAATGAGTAACAATGAGCATCGTTTCATGTGCCTGTTAATTTATTTTTGAGAGAGAGAAAGCACGCATGCATGGGCTACAGGGAGGGGCAGAGAGACAGTGTGCTCCCCACTGACAGCAGTGAACCTGATGCAGGGCTCAAACTCAAGAAGATCATGCAAGATCTTGACCTGAGCCAAAGTTGGACACTTAATCCATCGAGCCCCCCAGGCTCCCCAGGTGTTGCTAAGCACTATACCTTATTAGCTCACTTAATCCTCAGAACTGCCCTGTGAAGAACAAAATATTACCATTTTTCAGATGCAGAAATGAAGACAGAGAAGCTTAAGTAGCTTGATCAAGGTCACAGAGCTAGTAAGTGACCAAGTCGGGATTGAAATCCAGATTTCAGAGCTCACCCTTTACATGTCCAAGCTATAGCCTTCACGTAGGAAAGGCTGTGCATGGATCATATGCTGTAGAGCACTGCATATTCTGGTCAAATTAAAAAAGTCATTAAGCAAAGTAGTAAAGAAATTCCTTAATTATTCCCACTGGTAAGTGTTAAAATTACCTTAAGTTTTTTGGCTTTGATTTGTATTTAAGGATAGCCTGAATTTGCCCCTAAGGATAGAATGAAAAGTTAGAAACAATCTTCAACTGTGTCTCTAAATCCTCTGTGCACATTAAATAATCATTTGACAAACTCAACAGATAGCTTTTCCTTTATAATAGTTTCAATTTGCACCCAAAGATCACTTAACTATTAGATGTGGCGTATGTATACAATGGAATATTACTTGGCTATAAAAAAAAGAATGAAATCTTGTCCTTTGTAACAATACAGATGGAACTAGAGTGTATTATGCTAAGTGAAATAAGTCAGAAAAAGACAAATACCATTATAATTTCAGTCATATGTGGAATTTAAGAAACCAAACAAGCAAAGGGGAAAAAAAGAAGACAGAGAGAGCGAGACAAACCAAGGAATAAACTCTTTTAGAACAAACTGCTGGTCACCAGACAGGAGGTGTGTGGGGGGTTGAGTGAAACAGGTCATGGGGATTAAAGGCACACTTGTGATGAGCATTGGGTGACGTACGGAATTGCGGAATCACCACATCACACACCTGAAACTAATATAACACTGTGTTAACTAACTGGAATTTCAATAAAAACTTTACTCAACTATTAAGATTCTAAAAAATTAGGGCCACATGGCTGGCTCAGTTGGTAGAGTATGCGACTCTTGATCTCAGGGTTGTAGGTTTGAGCCCCACATTTGGTAGAGATTACTTAACAAAATCTTTAAAAAACTTAATCTAAAAAATAAATTAAAGAACTCATTAACAATAATTATTAAAGAGCTATCTTTGTATGTGACCTTCAATAATTTAAATAAAGGCACACTTACAATTAACATAGGGCAAAAAAAAAAAAAACCCTCCATAATAATGGAGATTAGAATAAATCCTGAGATTTTAGATTAGAATTAAAGGGATCAGATGAACTCATGGTTTTCAAGATAGATATAGAAATAAATATATGCAGGGGCACCTGGGTAGCTCAGTTGGTTAAGCATCTGACTTTGGCTCAGGTCATGATCTCAAGGCTCGTGGGTTTGAGCCCCACATCGGGCTCTGTGCTGACAGCTCACAGCCTGGAGTCTGCTTCAGATTCTGTGTCTCCCTCTTTCTCTGCCCCTCCCCCACATGTGCTCTGTCTCTGTCTCTCAAAAAAAAATGTAAAAAATTTAAGTAAAATAAATATATACATACATACATTTCCTAGATTTGTGCACTGAAAAATTCTAGAAGTAATGACCCAGTACCAATGAACACAACTAGCACCCAGATCTTAGTTTCTAAAGACCTCCCTCCACTAAAAAGAACCATTAATCTTTTGAAGAATGATTGATCCCAAGACTAGAGGGTTGGGGGAGGAAAGTACAAGATGAACTTGGAATGCTTTGTGATGCCAGAATGTGAAGAAATCTAGAAAGATGAGGAAATGTTAATAGGATGATGGAAACAGCCTGAAAGGGCTCGCAAGGGCAAAATGTAGCACATTTTAAGCATCAAGATTATAGATTATAATCCACTGATAAGATATGAATCCAAGGGTTTTTAGATAACATAAATAAATAGATAAATAAGTAAGAAGAGACAACTCTTTCTTCAGTAGAATACCAACTAATAAATGTTCAAAGGATGATGGTATTAAAAAATAGCTTTTTTGCAAACATGATAGCATTCACTAATTCAGGCAAGAATCATTAAATGAATGTCAAAACAAGTGGGTACAAGATTCATCTGACAAACCCCACCTTTAACAAATGACTAAAGAGTACCCAAAATGGGACAAACTGGTAAGTGCCTCCTGATGTGATTCATGAAAAAGGACATAATTCCATTTTTCTGGCATTCTTGAAAAGATGCCTCGCCTAAATCCAATCATTTGGGGAGGTCTTCCAAACAACTGCTCTGTCCTCAAAATTGTCAAGATCAACAAAGAAGAAGGACAGAGGAATGTTCCAAATTAAAAGAGGCTAAGAAAACACAGTAACTAAATGCAGTGTGTGATGTGCTGGATCTTGGGCTCGGGGAAAAAACTACAAAGGGTATTATTAAGACAACTGTGGGGACCCGTGGGTGGCTCAGTCAGTTAAGCGACTGACTTTAGCTCAGGTCATGATGTCGCAGATCAAGTGTTTGAGCCCTGCATCAGGCTCCGTGCTTACAGCTTGGAGCCTGGACCCTGTTTTCTGATTCTCTGTCTCCGTCTCTCTCTGCCCTTCTCCCACTCACACTCACTCACTCACTCACTCTCTCTCTCTCTCACACACACACACACACACTCATATAAAAATAAACATTAAAAAAAATTGGGGGGGGGATGCCTGGGTGGATCAGTCAGTTGAGTGTTCGACTTTGGCTCAGGTCATGATCTCACAGTCTGCGAGTTCAAGTCCCCTGCTTCGGAATCTCTGTCTCCCTCTCACTCTGCCCCCTTCCCTGCTCACCTCTGTCTCTCAAAAAATAAACAGTAAAATTTTTTTTACTAAGAAAAGTTTAAAAAACTGTCCAACTTTCAATATGGATTACAGAACAGATAACAGTCTTACAACATTACATTTCCAGACTTTGATCACTGCACTGTCGTTATAGAAGAGAATGTCCTTAGTCTTAGAAAATTCACCTTCCAATATATTTAGAAGTAAAAGATATGTCGGCAGTGTACTGTGAGATGGTTCAGGAAAAAAGTCTGTGTAAATGTGTAACACAAACATTATCTACATACATATACACGTGCACACAGAGAACAGAACACAATGAGAAATCAAAGGGGTGAACTTGAAATAGTCGGTATCTGTGTAGAGGAAATAGGGGAACTCTTCATACTATTTTTTCAACTTCTCTGTAAGCCTGAAAGCATCTTGAAAAGTTACTCTCCAGAGGTGCCTGGATGGCTCAGTTGGTTTGAAAGTCCTATTCTTGATTTCAGCTCAGGTCATGATCTCATGGTTCATGGGTCTGAGTCCCACTGTGAGCACAGAGCCTGCTTTGGTTCTCCTTCTCCTTCTTCCCCTCTCTGCCCCTCCCCCATGCACATTCTCTCTCTTTCTCTCCCTCTCCACACTCCCAAAATAAATAACTTTAAAAAGAGTTACCTCTCAAAACCTCCTATATCTCTAATTTCTTCCCTTTTCTGGATACCTTTAAACAAGGATTCTTTTATTTTTCACATTTATTTTAGATCAATTAGTGTCAAAGTCTAATTTATCATCTTCAATGTTAAGAATGCATTTTGAAGTACATCCTACACATTCTCCTAAAGTTTATAGGAATGAACTACCTTTCCAAGAATACTCAATTTGTTGTTAATTGGCAGCAGTATTTCAGAACAAATTATTTCTCAAGTACATACTCTGAACACACTTATAGCTAAATAATTCTTATCTAATTTTAAGGAATTTTTATCTTCCCACACAACTTCTTTGTAAGTATATTCCACTCAGAAAATTCTATTTCCGGTAAAAACTTCAGAAAAGTATTAACACAGTACAACCACTCTCATTACATAAAATCTTCCTTGAATTATTTCTATATTAAACAATAAAACTTCAAAAGGTCTAACACAAATTTGGCAAAAGAAACTGAATTTTAAAAAGGCATGTGGGGATTTGGTTGGGAGATGTCATTAGGAAAAAAGGCACAGACATATACATGTACACAGGACACCTGGGTGGTATGGGGGGTGCTTCCTATCCTCTGATTCTTCTGTGCTTGATGCCGCCTTCCTGCCAGTGAGCTTAGGGCCACAATGGAGCACACGTAAGCAACCACACACTTCACAAGGACCCAGGATCCGTTCTCTGAGAAACTGTGATGGGGAATACAATATGGAGACGCTGACGAAGATCCAGCCAATGTGGCCACTACCGTATCTGTGGACGGAACTGGTTGAGGAAGGAAAGCACAGGACTACAGGGGCCAAAGAGGACAGAAATAGCACCTGAAGGCAAATTACTCAGGGAAGCATCAGGATGTGAATGGGCATTTAGAACTAAAATTTTTTTCTAAATGTTTATTTATTTATCTATTTATTTAATTATTTTGGGAGGGTGCAGAGAGAGGGGGACAGAGGATCTGAAGGAGACTCCATGCTGACAGCAGAGAGCCTGATGCAGGGCTCTAACTCATGAAATGAATTCATGAACCATGAGATCATGACCTAAGCTGTCGTTGGATGCTAAACCGACTGAGCCACCCAGGTGCCCTGAAGCAAAAATTTTTTCAATGCTATGAAGAAACCTTAAGAAAGACACCAATGTTCTCAAAATTAAACCTATATATAATATGCTCAATTTTTAGAAAATACTACTTCAATTAGGAACAGTAAAAAAAGGGACAAAATAAAATCCAGCTTCTTTCGGTATGGAGTCAATCAAATATTTAAAGGCCTATTCCATGCAAAGTATTTTAACAGTTAATAGAATCCATTTGGAGAGAAATATGTCTGAAAACTGGGCTCTGGGCCCTCCTGAATTAGTCTTTGCAAGTCAGAGAACAACTTGTTCCTAACTTTTTGTCCTTTAAACTAAGGTATGTTAAAAAAAAAAAAACACACGTTGGAAGTAACAAAATAATGTCCTTCTGATTGTGATAAAATGTTAAGGGATTAGTTTTAGTTTACTCAGAAACAGATTTCAATATTTTTATGCATTCATTTATTTTCTTTATTCGGATGCAGGGCTCAAACCCATGAACCGTGAGATCATGACCTGAGCCAAAGTCGGATGCTCAACTGACTGAGCCACCCAGGCGCCTCACATTCATTTATTTTCTGATGAATATACTTTAAATGTTGAAAAAGGCTTCAATATTTTACGTCAAGAACGAAATTCACATTCAGGCCTCAAAAGATAAGCGGTTATTTATTTTAATGGAAGGAAAGCACCAATAAAACAGGCAACTGGTGAGACTACATCTTAATAGAGGCAGAATAGAGCAAACCGAAGCGACCTTCTGATTTTGGAATCCTTCCCTCCTCCACTTGAAAAAGCTCCTATACACCTCAGCTGGGTCACTGTCCTCAAATTAGTTCCCCTGTAGGAGCTTGGATTTCTTTGCTGTGAGAATGAAATGAGGTGATGTATCGGTGACTTCTAAGGCCATCTGTAAAGATAATTTTTTTTTTTAATTTTAGAGAGAGCAGAGGGGGAGGACAGAGGAGGGGGGAAGAGAGTGAATCCCAAGCAGGCGCCACACTCAGCACAGAGCCTGATGTGAGGCTCGATCCCATGACCCTGGGATCATGACTTGAGCCGAAATCAAGAGTCGAAGGCTCGACCAACTGAGCCACCCAAGTGCCCTGTCCATAGAGACAAATCAAGACTGCTCTGGTGAATAGTCCCTGGGTGTTGAGACAGTCATAAAATTCTGTCTCCATTTAAGAAGTCACCCGCCTGATAAGAGATATTTCTTGCCATGTATTTTAAGTGGAAATTTACTTTTATTTACTCTGCTTAGGTCTCTGTGTGATTTCCGAATCTGAGTGTTCATGTTTCATCAATTTGGTATGTCCTTAAAGACTGTCTCTCCCCCAATGAGGTGACTCCCTCTGTAACTCCTGTTGGTTGTACATTTTTTTACTACGCAACCTACATTACTTAACCTGTCTTTTATAGTTTCTCTTTGTATTTTTGTACTGTAACTGAGGCTTGAATTCATAATCAAAATGCACAGTATCCAGCTAAGTACTTCTGACTTTAATTATGCATAATTTGCTGCTTAATTTTTCCATTCAGCTTACTTCTGTGACTCTCTTTTATTTCTAGAAGTCATATATAATACTATTTAAAAGGGCTTTGGGGTGCCGGGGTGCCTGGGTGGCTCAGTCAGATAAGCATCAGACTCTTGATTTTGGCTCAGGTCATTAACTCATGGTTTGTGAGATCAAGCCCCACATCAGGCTCTGTGCTGAAAGATGGGAGCCTGCTTGGGATTTTCTCTCTCTCCCCAGCATTTACGCTCTCCTCTTTCTCAAAAATAAACATTAAAAAATAATGTCATTAATTTTTAATACAACCATTTTCCATGCTTTTTATCCCACACTTTTATTTTAGAGTAAAAAAATGCTCATTCTTTCAGATTCTTAGGAGTCTGAATTGTTGTTTGTTGTTTCTGACTCTTAACTCGTGGTGATTTTGTAATTGTACACAGTGAATTCCTCTGCAGTGAGGGGCTTCACTGGTGGGAGTTCTGTGTCGGCTGATTCAGGACCACTCCTTCCAGGTGCTTTGCCAGGTATCCCAGGTTGTGTTACCTGCCAGGGCCGGATTTTATATTAATTCTCAGCCAAGGAAAACATTCCTATGAAACCCAAACCTCAGGGTTAACAGACCTATGGTTACAATGTCTCAGGGACGCCTCTCTTTGACATAATGTCAAAGCAGAGGCAGAAAAAATGTTATCTCTTTGTTACTACACAGATTACTGCCCCCACACACCAATCCAGCACTGTTTCATTTTTTTTACTGCTTATTTATTTTTGAGAGAGAGAGTTGATGCACACGAGCAGGGGAGAGGCAGAGAGAGAGGAAGATACAGAATCCAAAACAGGTTCCACGCTCTGAGCTGCCAGCACAGTCTGATGTAGGGCTCGAACTCATGGACTGCGAGATCATGAACTGAGCGCAAGTTGGACGCTTAACCCCCTGGGCCATCCAGGTGCCCCTCCATCTCTTTTGAGAATAGAGATCTTCAAGGGTCCTGGCTATATATGAAGCTCTCAGCTCCAATGCCCTATTTGGGTTCCTTGGCTCAGTCTTAATGGCCCCCTTTTCCAGCCCCATGTGGCAGTTAAAGATTCAAGCCCATTGGATAACCCCCCCCCCCACTGCCCCACCCCGTTCTCCTAAAAGAGCTTTTGATCATATGCAATATTTATGGAACACTTAATGAATGCCACGTACTGTGCTAACATTTTACATCGTTTCCATTCTCATAGAAACTTACTATTTTTCTCATCTTACAGATGAGGAAACAGAGACATAAGTAATTGGCTCAAGTTTATGTAGCCAGTAAGTGGCAGAGCTGAGATCTGAACCTAGATCTCTGTGGATTTGGAGTGTGCACTGTTAATTACCATACATTGTGCTTGATAATTGTTACATTTGTCACCACCATCAACAGGATAGACTCCCCCTTGAGAATAGCTTGTAAACTGGTAAGAGCACAAGTACAGAACATGGTAGCAAGGCATGATTAATGAATATTTAACAGAAAAAGTAAAGAGGAAAGGGACGCCTGGGTGGCTCAGTTGGTTAAGCATCTGACTTTGGCTCAGGTCATGATCTCATGGTTCATGAGTTTGAGCCCCACATCGAGTGAGTACAAGTCCTGCTTTGGGTGAGCCCTGATTCATTCTCGTTCTCATTCTCTCTCCCTCCCTCCCTCCCTCTCCCTCTCCCTCTCTCTCTCTCTCCCTCTCTCTCTCTCTCTCTCTCCCTCTCTCCCCCTCCCCCTTGTGGGATTCTCTCTCTCCCTGGCTCACTCGTGCCCGCTCTCTCTCTTAAAAAAAAAAAAAAGTAAGAAGTAGTAAAGAGAAAAGAGTAAAAACTGATCAAAGATCTGCTGCAAAGTCAGGGCACCTGGGTGGTTCAGTCGGCTGAGCATTTGATTCTTGATTTCAGCTCAGGTCATGATCACATGGTTTGCAAGACTGAGCCCCGTTGTCTGAGCTCTGCCCTGACAGCCTGGAGCCTGCTTGGGACTCTCTTTCCCTCTCTCTCCCTCTCTCTCTCCCTTACCCTGGCTTGCACTCTCTCTCTCAAAATAAATTAAACAAAAAGAAAAAGGATCTGCAAAGTCAAAGGATGATTATTGTGCCTTTTCTGGTAACAGCAATTCATTCCAAAAATTGAGGGTGGGAAGGCAGACACCATTTTTATGTTAAAAGAGATGTTACAGAGCAGAATAAATAAAGTACAAAATTCCAGAACGTTTTTCAGTTCAAACACATAACGTCATAGGATGTTTGTCTGTGGTCAGGAATAACCATCATGACAGATAGGAGAATAAAAGCAAATGTTTATACATTGCTCCTCTGCCATGCATTTGTGTCCTCATATTCTCCCAACAATTCTATTGGGTGGTTATTATCAGCCCCTCCAGTTTACGGGGAGCAAACCCAGGCACTGACAGGGTACACAACTCATCCAAGGCCAAAAGGCTGTCAGAACTGGGGCTTGATCCTGGGCTGAGGGGCTCTGTGCGGCCTCTCATGGCCACAGAGAAGGTGGAGTCAGAGGATGGCCCTGAAGAGGAAGCAGCCGGACAAGTGAGGAGGAGGAGGAACGGAAATTGAGAGAGTCTTTATTATCTGGCCTTAGAAAAGTCCAGTCATAGTTTGAGATGATAGGTAATATGATTCCACGTTATGACAATTTCAAAAACGTACTTTTAAAAATGAAATAAACACTGTAGTTTTTAAAGTATCCAGTGAATACTGTCCTGTGCTTACTTATTTGTTGCTTCAGGATTTTTCAAGAGTTATTTCATGCATGCTGATTATACTAAGTGGAATTCAAGCATCTGGAGCAAGAGAAAGTGCCACCCCATGTGTGACCCTTCCCACCACACTGCCTGAGGCACGGCAGGTGTGGACAGGTGCTAGCTCAACTGAACTGAAACACGGAGCAAGTCTCTCACCTCCTCTTACCTAAGGAAATCGATTTAGAAAAAGTGATTACATCACATAAGATGATGTTTAAAAATTACTTGACCCTACAACCCCACAAATATTATCTGGTAGGAGACAGAAATAGAGGAGAAACTCTAAAACAGAGTCTCTAAAAGACTAAATATGATAAGAACAAGCCAGCAAATTCCAAGAAAGCATGATCTAATAAAAATTTTTAAAAAGGCAAAAAAATTAAACAGACCAAGATATTTTCTGACCTAGAAAGTTCTGAGTTTGTAACTATAAATCCTTGCTGCTCATGCTATGCAAATGAAAAAATAAAGGGTAAATATTCAAAGAAAATACAGAACTGTTTTAAGTTCTTTCCAAAGATAGAAATAAGACAGATGGAATGAGCCCAACATCAAATTTATTTTAAACTAGCTTGTCCGTTCTTTCTCTTCAACTACAATTTTACTAGAAAGGTTCACCTCCTCATATTCCTGACTGGATTTCTCCACTAGAGAAAAACCATAAAAGTCCATGCCCATTTAAAAGGCCAAATGAAAACCTATGAAACAAATGGAATAAAACTGGTTCCAAGAAGAATTATGACCGCCCTTACTGAAATTAAGACATTATTTTATCAATAGGACTGTCCTAAAATTTTATTTAATTTTTTAAAAAAGTTTGTTTTTGAGAGAGACAGAGTAGGAGTGGAAGAGGGACAGAAAGAATAAGAGAGAGAGAGAGAGAGAATGAGAATCCAAAGCAGGCACAGAGCCCAACACACGGCTTGAACCCATGAACCGTGAGGTCATGACCTGAGTCAAAGTCAGACACCCAACTACTGAGCCATCCAAGTGCCCCTGGATTGTTTCAAAATTTTAAAGGTAAAAGACTATAAAATAATAGAGTAACCTCAGAGGTCCAAGTCTAAGTGGAGATATAGTTTGAGGATATGAATAATAGGTATAAAATAGTGGACAGAGTACATATCACCCAGACTACTGAGTTTCAGAATCACCTCAGCCCAGAGAATGGTCACAGGGTCTACAAAGAGAATTAGCTTAAGGAGATGAAAGTAGGAGCAGGGAGGGAATTACATGGTGGGGAAAACAGCAAAGTCTTAATAACACTACAGGAGGGTTTGCTTGAACCTGCTTAAACTTCTATTTCATATGAATTATTGATTTTGTAAATGTTTTAATCACAAGCACATCTGTACCTTAACGATACCCTTAGTGCATGTTTTTTCTTTACTGAAAGATGTCCACTTTAGCAATCCTCAGAACAGCCGTAACCTGGCAAAGTCCCATCAAAAAAACAGACAGCAGGATATTTTCTAAAACACTGAAATCAGTATTTTAAATTTTTTTTAAAGCTTATTCATTTATTTAGAGAGAGTGAGTGAGAACAGGGGACAGGGGCAGAGGGAGAGAAAGAAAATCCCAAGCAGGCTTGACTCCCAGTGCTGAGCCCAACACTGGACTCGATCTTGCAACTGTGAGATTGTGATCTGAGTTGAAATCAAGAGTCAGATGCTTCACTGAGTCCCCAGGCACCTCTGTTACTTTACTCGTTCCATGTTAGAACAAGACTTCCAAATGTTTCAACTCTGCGGCTTGTCTGAATTTTGAAGGCCAAGTTCTCCTGGCTTCCTAACAGGCAGTTAATGTCTTTTATTAGCATTTAATGAGTACCTTCTAAGTACAGACCACTAGGCCCAGTGCAGTATGTATAAAGGTAGAAGGGGGGAGGGGGATAGGGCAAAAAAAAAAAGTAAAAAAAAAACAAACAAACAAACAAAAAAAACCAGAAGCCCAAAATGGCATCACTTAGGCTAAATCACCAAACTGGGGCTTAATAACCTAACCTGACTGCATTTTCAAAGTTCCCCAGAAACATAGTCCTAACTGGGCAATCTGCCACATGGGCCCTCTCGATTCCCCACAGGAAGATGCGGCAATCCACTAAGATCCTTCTGTCCTGGAGAAAAGGTGACCTCATCTGAAATAATCCTCTTTTCTGTTCATGACTTCTTTGTCCTGCCTTTTAAAACGTTTCCCCTTTCTGCACTATATGCTAACTAACTTGGATGTAATTAAAAAACAATAAGTTAAATACTAAAAAGAAAACACACCAAAAAAGCAAAGCAAACACCTTTCCCCCTTTCTGTTGCCCTTTGGAGCTCCCCTCTACTTGCCAGATGGGATGCTGCCAGATTTATGAGTCGTTTTATTTATTTATTTTTGTTTTCTTCAAGATTTTATTAAGTAATCTATACATCCAACGTGGGGCTTGAACTCACGATCCTAAGATCAGGAATGGACCAGCCAGGTGTCCCATGAATTATTTCATAAAGCCCTTTAGATCTTCACATTTACTAAGTTGAACTGTTTTTAATCAAAGAATTAAGAGATATAACCTGTGTCTGAGACTATTCCCATTTGAGGAGACAAAGTACAAGCACAAGAAACAACAGTAAGGGACAAGCTATTAGTAACTACTGAGAAAGTGAGAAGAAAGAAGCAATAAAGCAGAAAAAAACACTGGGCTGCAAAGAGTGAAATCTACATTCTAATGTGAGCCCTGTTAACAACTTGTTTGATCAGCTCTGGAAGGAAAACTCTCTGAGCCTTAATTTCCTCAGCAATAAAAACACAGGCCCTTTCAATTCTAACTATTTATGCCACTGTTTTTCTCAAATGGCTTTACTTAAAAAATAATTATTATTATGATGTCCTTTAAGCACTGACATATTGTTTTTGCTTAGAATCGCATGTAAAGATGTAAAAACAGAATTTTTATATGCTTATAATTCCAGTACAATTAAACCAAAACTTTAAAAATAAAGGCACTAAAAACACCAATAAAATTAAAAATAGCATTAATTTTATATGATGCTGCTCTGTAAAAATTAGATTTCTGAGCATCACTTGAATATACTATCTTGTGAAGACCTTGAATAACCTTGTATTATTTTCTTATAGCTTATCAAAATGAAATATTCTAACATGTTACTTATTTCTTTTCTGCACTTCTCTGTATTTTATACATCTTTTGTGATAAACCTGCATTTTTTTCCAATTGAGGTTTTAAAAATCACAGCTTTATTGAGAAATAACTCACATACCATACATTTTACACATTTAGAATTTACAACTCAGCAGTTTTTGCCATATTCACAAAGTTCTGCCACTATGTGAAATAAATTTTGGACTACTTCACTGCCCCAGAAATAAACTGCCACTCTCAAATCCATGTATTTATTTATTTTTTAATTTTTTAATGTTTATTTATTTTAGAGAGAGACAGAGCATGAGTGGGGGAGGGGCAGAAAGGGTTACAGAATCCAAAGGAGGCTCCATGCTCTGAGCTGTCAGCACAGAGCCCGACGCAGGGCTTGAACTCACAGACCGCAAGATCATGATGTGAGCCAAAGTCTGATGCTTAACCCACGGAGCCCCCCAGGCACCTCCCCCCTCCCCCATACATCTATTAGCAGTCACTTCCCAATCTCGCAGCTCCCTCTCCCCCAACTCCAGGCAACCGCAAATCTACTTTCTGTCTCTATGGATTTGCCTATTCCAAATATTTCATATAAATGGAATCATACAATCTGTGGTCTTTTATGACTGGCTTCTTCTGTTTAGTGTAATGTTTTCAGGGTTTATCCAAGTGGTAATATATTATCAATACTTTGCTTCTTTTATGGTCAAAAAAACTTTCATTATATCAACATTCTACATTTTATCCATTCATCAGCTGCTGGACATTTGAGTTGTTTCTATTTTTTGGCTATCGTAAGTAATGCTGCTATAATCATCTGTATACAAGTTTGGCTTGTTTTTTTTTCTTTTTTGAACACCTGCTTTCAATTCTTTTCAGTACACACCTAGAAGTGGAATTGCTGGGTCATACACTAATTTGATGTTTAAATTCTTGAGAAACCACATTTTTCACACTTGTTATACCATTTACATCCCCACCGGTATGGATAAGAGTTCCAATCTCTTTGAGGTATAAAGTGACATCTCACCATGGTTTTGATTTGATTTCTCAGACAGGTAATGATGTTGAGCATCTTTTCATGTGTTTTCTGGCCACCTATGTATTTTTTCTTTTGGAGAGGTGTCTGTTCAGATACTTTGCCCATTTTTAAATTGGATTATTTGTCTTTTCGTGGAGTTGTAAGTTGCATTACTTTTTTTAAAAAGTTTGAGAGTGAGTGAGAGAGCGAGCATGGAAGGGGCAGAGGGAGAGGGGGGTAGAGAGAATCTGTGCTGTCATTGCAGAGCCCGATGCAAGGCTCGATCTCATGAATGGTGAGATCATGGCCTGAGCCGAAACCAAGAGTCAGGGGCCACCCAGGTGAGCCTTGTTGTGTTACTTTTATACTCAGAGAAAAACTTTAAAAAGTCTTGAACATATGCTGATTTTTTTAGTCACTAAGAATGTGATATGGTTAATATAAAAATTGAGAGTGGTGTTAGTAAGAAACCTTCCCCATTCCTGGTGTACTCCTTTACTCACCTCTGGGCTGGTATTACCGTTTTATCTGATAAATTTGGTAATAACTGAGCTTGCCCCCTTCCTTCTTCCTCAAGTGAGCCTACCCACAGAGAACACGCTCTGTTTAGCTGGGCAGGCAGCTGGGTGAGAAAAGACACGGAGGAATGAAGGGTGAACCAAAATATTAGGCAGATGGACAATAAGGACAGGTGGGCGGGACAGGCACTTCAGTGCAGACACAGAGACCAGGGGCTTGCAGAGGAAACTTTGACAGCTCAGCTGGATGCGCAAGGTCAGAGAGGCAGCTGGGGGCAGACTCCAGTGGTCTTATCTGCTCCTACTCCCCTATTCCCGCTCAAATCCCAACTCCCAAGCCTTTCTCCCAGTCTTTATTTCCCGCAAGCCTTTTATAAAACCTTCTCCCTGGCTAAATGGGCAATTTATTTACCTCTATAATTAACAAGGTTTTTAAAAAATTGTTTATTTTTGAGAGAGGGAGAAAGAGTGTGAGCAGGGTAGGGGAGGGGCAGAGAGAGAGAGGGAGAGACAGAGAACTCCACGTGGACTCCAGGCTCCATGCTGTCAGCACAGAGCCTGACTCACAGCTCGAACCCATGGGAACTGTGAGATCATGACCTGAGCCGAAGTCAGATGCTTAACCAACTGAGGCACCCAGTGCCCCAAGGATTTTTAAAAACAAGATATGTAATATTGGTAAGGGTTCAATGAAATACACATTGACACATGCTGTTCCAATTTGAATGTAAATTGGCACAACTTACAGAAAACAATTTCACAATATGTAGCAAGAATATTAATAATTTTTTTTAATGTTTATTTATTTTGAGAGAGAGACGAAGTGCAAGTTGGGGTAGGGCAGAGAGAGGGGGAGACACATAATCTGAGGCAGGCTCCAGGCTCCGAGCTGCCAGCATAGAGCCTGACGTGTGGCTTGAACCCACAAACTGTGAGATCATGACCTGAGCCGAAGTCGGATGCTCCACTGCCTGAGCCACCCCGGTGCCCCAACTTGGTCAATGGGAGAATGAGTGATTTTTTAATCTTTTGCACTCTTCTGTATTTTGCATTTTTAAAGATATACTTTTATATTCAAAAAAATTTTTTATGATTGAATCAAGGCCACACATTTAAAAACAAAATCACCAGGAATGCTAATAGTAATCTAAATATTAATATTGTTCATTTCTTTAAAAAGAAAGTAATACAAGTAAATACAAGGTTATCAACACAAATTTAGCAAATTGAAGACAAAACACACCATTTACTAAGTGCTTTCTGTACACTAAACACTGGAGAGTAGTCACTTTGACAGGTGCTAGCTCATGTAATTTTTGGTGAATGGGTGTATCCATCATTTCAGAAGCCAGTCATTGCCTTATTTTCTCTATTTTAGAACCATCAAAGAGTTGCCTGATACTTTTGCCAGTAACCTAGAGCAACAGGAGTTTCTACAAAGCCAGTTTTCAAGGGGCACAAAGTATAGACCTCTACAGAGAAATATTACAGATCTTAGAAATAAAGTCTTCTGAACGGTTCCAGAATTTGTCCCTATAGGTTTACCAAACCCTAAGTCAAAAAGGTGGCATTTGAAAAGTCCGGTAAAATGAAAAAATAAAATTCTACGCAATATTACTGAATTAATCATAAATTATACTAACCAACAAATAGCTTTTCCATGTATTTTCCCTTTCTTTTCTAAAAAAATGAAAACAAAGCTACATAAAGCTGTTCATGACATTGAGATAAAATTACATATACATACTTGGGACTTGTGTTTTTCATAAAGGTTTTAAATGCTGATTTTCACTGCATTTCCCACAGGACTTACTAAAATGCTGATCACCTATGGGTTCACACATTAACCATTAAACTGACAGGAACTAATGCTAAGTTTCGATTCATTCACAAACCATCATATTTCAAAATTATTCGCCAAAATGTGTATGGATGTTGTAATGCGTACCCACACATGTATCCTGTAACATGCGGGAGCATATGGATTATTAGTCAAATTAAGGAATGAACCCAACTAAGACAAAGAACATAATTGATACAGCATCAGACACAATTTTAAAATCACAAAGCCTAAGACAGGAGTTCTCTAGCTTAGTTTCTATTTTTCTTTTGAACAAGAAGTAAAAACTCATTAATTCTATCATGTCCAAAATTATTAGGAAATTTCAAAATGAGTTAAGGCTGATATACTTACTTTTAATTAAGGCTCTCATTGTTTCACATGGCCCTTTCAATCCATCCTTCATACCAGAGCCAAATTATCCATTTGAAAACAATTACTTTTGTGTTTTACAATAAAAATAGTGACTTGATACCCTTGTGGAATGAATTATTTTTCCGTGCCTCAAAGTTCTATAGTGACATCTTACTGTCCAGTCAATGTAGCGAGTATCACCACCCCAGTCATAAGTTGTTACTGGCACCAAAACAACCTCCTCATCTCGGATGAGTCCCAGCATCTCCAACATGCCGCTGCCAACATCCCATTATGTGGCCCTCACTTCTTATCCTTTTTACTGTCAATCATTAGCCCCCACCACCACTATCCAGTTCAAAGACTCCAGACTCCTGCAATTTTGTCTGAACTAACAGTGACATGTTGATTTATATCTAGAGTATACTGGAAGTTAGTTGAAAGGCAGTAAGAGAGACGGTGTAAAAGTGACGATGCTTTCTCTAAGTTATTCAAGAGAATGTATTTTGATGGGGTTCCGGAAAAGGAAAATGCCAGAACAAGGCAGTTTACTCTGAGTAACAAATTCTAAGAAAACAATAAACCAAGAAAGGGATAAAACCCTGTCCCAGAGAAGGACCCCTTATGGTGCTTTAGAAGATTTCTGGCAGAGGGGCGCCTGGATGGCTCAGTCAGTTAAGCATATGACCCTTGATTTTGGCCTGAGTCATGATCTACTGGTTTTTGAGTTCAAGCACCACATGGGGCTCTGTGCTGATGGCATGAAGCCTGCCTGGGATTCTCTCTCCCTCTCTTTCTGCCCCTTTCCTGCTCCCTCTCTCTCTCAGAATAAAGAAACGTTAAAAAAAAAAAAAAAGATTGTTTGCAGCATACAATTTTTCCCAAAGAGGTTTTATATCAGTGGTGAGTATTCCCTAATGAAAACATACATGATACAAAGAAATAGTACTATTAAATATTCTCTAGTACAGCCTAGGTCTGTGCACTCAAAGTACTTGTATTCAGAATTTCTTCCTGACAAATCCATTAGACATCTTAAGTACGATGAGAGAGATCAATGGATTTTGACTCTAAAGTAAAGCTCCTGTTCAACTTCAATTATAGGAAAAATACGAATCTTTGAATAATTGTATTTTCCTCAACTTAAAATTTATCTACCTTTTCTTCTCTTGGGAGTATTATTACTTTTGTCATTGAGAAGGAAGGAGAGGCAAGAGGGAAGGAGTAAGGTTTGTATTCCTCCCCTGCTTCAAGTTTATAATAGACTGTGACCTGCTCTGACTTTTGAACTTTCCACAAAAGATAGAAGAACAGAAAGAAACCAAAAGGTGCGGAAAGGCAGAACACGCTACAGTGGCAATCTGGGTAGCATTTCACATGCTCTGGAGAGCGCAAAACAGAATAGAAACTCTCCAGCGACTGCTACACAAGACACATGCTTTTATACAAAGTGCGGCACAAGTACATGGAAGCCTTACTTAAGAGACACACATTCTCAGAATATTTGTTTCCTCAGCCTTGATAAGTGGTCCTGGAGCAGAATTTTTGCTTATAAGTTTTTTGCACACTTAGGTATCTACTCTTTGAAGCTGTGAGGGAAAGCAAGCCATTCTGACAGAGGGCTGGGGCTCACTAGAGAATCCCTAGGTTTTCCCCAGATATATAGCTAAAAAGGGACAAAAAGCCCGTAGGCATCAAAATCCACATAACTGGGGCACCTGGGTGGCTCAGTCAGTTGAGTGTCTGACTTCAGCTCATGTCATGATCTCATAGTTTGTGGGTTCAAGCCCCGTACTGGGCTCTATACTGACAGCTCAGAGCCTGGAGCCTGTTTCCAATTCTGTGTATCCCTCTCTCTCTGCCCCTCCCCTGCTCATGCTCTGTCTCTCAAAAGTAAATAAATGTAAAAAAAAAAATCCACATAATTACAACTAGAGGTCACTTGATAGAATTAAAAACTACCTCCTGATTCAATACTCTTTTATTTTAGGCGAATATGAAATAGATCTTCCTTTGCCTAGTGAAAATATGAGCTTTGCTGCGTATAAGACATATGCGATCAGTTTTTAAGCTTGAGTCCAGATGTAAGACGAAGACAAACCATTTTTTCTCTCCTCACTCACAAAACATATATTATATGATTAAAATAAGGAAGTCACTGGACCTTGTTTCTAATTTTGGCTCTTTACAGTGCTTAACCAATGCTGTAAGTATAACTCTAACTGGCATGGCAAAGAATTCCACAACACATTTTGTAACTAATGGAGCAAAAGGAAGCAAGTGATTACTTTATAAGCTGTTGGAGAAAATAAAGCCTGGTGACTGAATTTGGATGAAGAAGTCACAAATGGGCATTAAATCTTTTCCAGGAAACCAAATTTCAAAATTTTCTGATCAAAATAGTTTCTACAAACCTCCACTCCTCCTGAGTTGAATCTGAGGGAGAAAATCATGGATACCTGGGTTTGAATCCTTTTAAGACCTAGGTTAAATAAACCATTTTCGGGGCGCCTGGGTGGCTCAGTCGGTTAAGCTTCCGACTTCAGCTCAGGTCAGATCTCACGTTCGTGGGTTCGAGCCCCGCGTCAGGCTCTGTGCTGCCAGCTAGCTCAGAGCCTGGAGCCTGCTTCCGGTTCTGTGTCTCCTTCTCTCTCTGCCCCTCCCCCTTTCATGCTCTGTCTCTCTCTGTATCAAAAATAAATAAAACATTAAAAAAAAAATTAAAAAAAAAAAAAACCATTTTCATGTGAAACAAGCAGGGGGAAAACAAGAAACTGAAGTAAACTTTGGTGCTTCATAAGGTACATAAGAAATAACTGGGCTTTAGTAAATAAAATACATATTCACAAAAATAAATTCTCATTAAAAAAACATAAGCAATGTTTTCCAGTTCATCTATAAACTCTTTTTAAGATTTAGCTGCACAATGGTCAGAAGAGAAAAATTAGCAGGAAAAGCAATGCATGCATAAAATAAAAATGTTAAGAGGTATGCTCTCAAATACCAGTAACAACAGCATTCTTTTTTTTTTTTTTTTTTAACATTTATTTATTTTGAAGAGACAGAGAGACACAGATCATGAGCAGGGAGGGGCAGAGAGTGAGGGAGATACAGAACCTGAACAGGCTCCAGGCTCTGAGCTGTCAGCACAGAGCCTGACGCAGGGCTCGAACCCAAAGACTGTGAGATCATGACCTGAGCTGACGTCAGATATTAAGAACAACATCATTCTTTACCTTATCATAAAATTCACATATTTTTAAAAAATTCTTTCAAAATCTATAATATAAAAGATGCTTTAAAACGTTAGTTTGCCCCTATTCAAATTAGAAACCCACAGCCACTTAATTCACTGAGTTTTCTAGATTTAACAAACAGAGAAAAATGGCAATTATTTAGTTAGGTGGTGGTCTTACAGGAAAAACAGGCTAAAGAGTAGGAGCATTTAACAGACAGGACAGTTACAAAATATTGTTAATTCCTAAAATCTCCTAGGTACTGTCATTTCAAATGTCAAAAGACCAATGTCAATAAAGGTGACAATATTTGTCACATACTGCTCCAGCAATTCTTCCTGTGGGCAAAAGGAACAACAAACTTAATGTGTCAATATTTTGACAGACACATACTATCTTTCCTTTTCACATGGCTAATGATGAAAAACAGGAAGCAGTAAAGATGTCAGGGAGGAGTGATATGATGGTAAAACGTTTCCATCTCCAAACACGTTGGCGCAATCTCACAACTGTGATGAAAACAATGTAAGAAATCTCAAGCTACTATAACATTCAGAAGTTTTGCATGATGTATTTCCTTTTTTTTTTTTTAAGGTTGCTCGGACAGGACTTTTATTTTTATTTTATTGAGATACAGTTGATGATGTATTTCTTCATAGAATTTTACAAAGAAATGATTCCAAATGCATGAAAAACAAAAGTATTCCCTGGTTAAAAGGAAATGTAATTTCCCCCAAGGGAACGATTCCTAAATAAAGAAAAGCCTGCATTTGTGTGACTCTTCAGGGCCTTAAACTGGAGAGAATGCTCACGACAATATCAAGACACAGACATAGTGAGTATAGAATTTCTCAATAAAAATATAATCCTTGGAGAAACCACTTAAATCATTTGAGAGCTTTTTTAAAAAATGAAAATTGCCAAACTCTCAACTATTCTTCCTCAAATTAAAAAAAACATGCTAAGACTAATTCGTACGAACAAAACACATTCCTTCTTATCCAATGAAAAAGGTGTCAATGGACAGTCATCTAGATTTAGATACAAATGAAAACACTATATTTTCCTGCTACAATGTGCACATACGTCACATGAAACCAGCAACATCCAATCGCTACCCACTCCCAAGTCTGTCTCTGATCCTTTAAAACTCCACACAAGGCCAACACTGTGTCAGGTCTATAATGACTAGATTTCAGAGGGATTTTGTTTACTGACCAGGTAATTTAAGATTTCTTTGCACATAAGGATTGGGGAGGAGGCATGTTTCTTAGATTAGATTACACCAAATGTTAATTAGGCCTTCAGATGAATTTTGACATTAAATGTAGATATAAACAGTGCAAAGTAGTATTAAGATAAGTTTAATAGAATATACAAATCAAGAGAAGAACAATGATGGGTCCTATTGATCCCACTGAGGTCAGCTGTAGGGTTAGTTTTCCAACAGCGCTATCCTTCGGCTTTAACAGCTCTGAACAAGACATGGTCCCATGCAAACAACTACCTCTGTTGCAAAAACAACTTAAAGCACATACCTAGACAGCATGGTTTTCTTTTGAAAGTGTCATATTTCCTTCTAACTTTATCTAAACCACCATACATGTGTTACTTGTTTGCTAGCAACCAGGTTCCCAGCATTTTAGAGCCAAAACACACATCCTTTCTTTCTGAATTTTGCTGAAAAGGTTTTCTTTCCTTTGACAAGAAATGCCATCATACGGAGGAGCACATTTATACCCATTTGCAGTAAAGTTCACTCTTCCTGTAGGTCTTCAAGTGCTCCCTACTTGTAACACAGGTAAAGGAAACAGAGACTCACAAAGCGCCTTGACACATTGTTCACACGCAGATGTAAATAACTCTAACAATGAAACCCCAGGAAATGACTGAGCACCCTAGTCAACTTACAACCCTCACCAAACATGCTCTTGTCCACCTGTTCATCCTACTCAGGGTTAGCAGAGTCAACTCTAAGAGGAAGAGACTTCTTGGAACTTTTTTCCTGCATAGAAACTTCTCTGTTTGGGAAAAAGCAAAAAAGCAAACAAGCCCCTTCTCAGTTTGACTATCTCCGCACTTTTAAGAAAAGGACTTTTAAACTTATCCTCTTGGATTTACCCCAGACTCCCAGGAAAGGAAGACATCCTAAAAATCATACAGTAATTCTATAACCATGGGCTGTCCAATAAGGTCCTAGCCATTTGCCAGCTACATTGGGCTACTGACCACATGAAATGTGGCTCGTCTGAACTCAAATGTACTCAAAATATAAACACCAGATTTTATAGATTTAGTATGAAAAAATGTAAAATTAACTCATTCTTCACTTTCCAAACTGATTCCATTTGAAACTGTAGGGATTAAATAAAAAACATTATTAAAATTAATTTCACTTGTTTCTTTTTCATCTTGTTACACTGCTTATGTGGGTTGTGTTACAGTTGTATTATTTCAGACCTATCTTCTCTTACAGCCCTGCTTACAGACCTCCAGCCTTAGTGCTGATAGGAATTAGAACTCTCTATCACTGGGTATTTCCCAATTACAGCTGCCACTTAAAAGCCAAAAGAAAAAGCAGTGTTTTCCCTTCTTGGTCAACTGAGATGATCAAAAATGACTTAAGAAGAGTGTAAAAATAGAATCACTTTGCCCTGACACCATTTTAAAGGAAGATTACTTACAGAGGCAAAAATAGCACAGGATGCAAAAACCACACCTCAGAAGAAAATAAGATGGGGAATAAGCAAATCATGTTTTTCTAATAAAGTAGACCTGACTGCTGATTACAAGGTCCCCCTTTAAAGGGAAATTAACATTTCTTTCATTTCCAGTACCTAGGGCCTCAGAAACATAAAATGTGTAAGACAGTGTCTTTCTTATTCAAGCACCTTCAACCACAAACAGCTGTTAACACTATAAAAAGAGAAATAATTATCATCACCTCATGCTCCTGTCCAAAAAACAAACAAACAAAAAAAAGCAAACCCCAAACCAACACAACTCAAAAGCAAAACAAGAAGCATCAGTTTCTCTAGGGCTGAGTAGGCTACCTTTGGTCCACATACCTTATGAAATAAGAAAGCATATTTTAAAATAAACAATTATTTAAAGTGTATTTTAAACATAAGAAATTCAACAACACATTTCTGGAGGCGAACCATTTCTTCCTCCATCATGACATCCTTCTTCTTTGATTTAAAAATATTCAGGTCTCCAGGACTTTTAAGGGAAAAAATATCCAGTGTTTTTCTGAATCTATGAAAATATTTTTAAAAGGGTAGAGGAGGTGAGGTGACAGCTCTTTAAAGAATGGTGGGGAAAAGCTTCTTCAGGTGTTTAGAGTATGCAAGAATCACTTCTAGAAAACTGTCAATGGGAAAATCATATAAAAAAGGAATTTGAGGAAATTTAAACCAATGAGTCAGTCCCCACGGCTTCCACAACAGTTGATCAGATACTTTCTACAGTGTCCTAGCAAATTTATCATCAAAAAAAAAAAAAAAAAGGCCTTATTTGCTTGTCAATTTCTTTATCCATTTTTGAGATTCATCAGTTGGGTATAATCTTCAGACTTCAATCTGCCAGGTGACACATTCCTTAGAAACCTTTTTCTTGTGTATGTAAATACCAAGCTCAATTACGCTGCGAGCAGAGTAAGCAGAAAGGATTGTACATATTTTCACAGGGTGTTGATTGGATGCGGTTTCCTGTCCTGGTGTAAAGAGTGACGGGAAAATCTCTTTCTGAGCATAATCCTTAAACACTGCCATCACTCTCAAAGAATCGAGTCTTCTAACATCGCCCAAGAGGTCAAAAGACTGCCAAAATTCCCATTAGAGCATCCTATTTTTAGAATCTTTGGGATTGGTCTTCAAAATTGCATTCCGCGGCGCATATCTGAGCAAGTTTACGGAAGGATGAAAATAAGCATCCTAAAGTCGCAAGCTTCCTAAGCCTAGGAAGGGATTTAAAGCTTTTAAACCGTAATTAATTTTTTAAAAAACCTTAACTTTAAATCTTATCAACCCGCGGGTTACAAGTGAACATTAAGGTAAATACTGGCCCAGAAGGAGGAACGGCAGGGAGACGCTCGGCGGAGGCGGGGGCGGGGGGCGCAGGTAGGAAGGCAAAGCGCGGCCACCCCCGAGGGCGCAGAGCCGGAGGCGCGGCCGTGGGCTGCCGCCGGGAGGAGGAGCGGCACCGACACCCGGGCCGGGGCGCCGGGAGCCGGGGGGGGCGCGCCGGCGGCCGCAGGGGCGCGGGGCTACACCTCGCCGGGAGCGCAGAGGCTGCGCACAGCGCGGGGGAGGCGCGCGGGGTCCCCGGGGCTTTCCACCCCGGCCGCGAGCGGGCCGCTCCCCCGCACCGCTCTCCCTCTCCTCACCTGGGAGTCGGAGGCGACCGGAGGGCTACGGCCGCGCGCCGGGTCTGTCTCCAGCCCCGCTCACTGACATGGCGGCCGAGGCGCTGTCACAGAGCCTGCTCAGGTCTCCCGCCGCTCCCGTGGAGGAGGCACCTCCTGCCTTCCCGCCCCGCCTCTCTCCGCGCACCCTACCCGGCGGGCCGGCTGGCGGCGGGCGGCCGGGAACCGCGGAGCATAGAGCGCGAGCGGCTAGAGAGGAAGCGCAGGGACGACCATAGAGTAACCAGTCCAGACACTACCCGGATGGTCCGTCTCTCTCCGCGTCAGTCCACTCACAGTCGTCCGGCGGCTGCACCCGGACGGAAGCGGAAGTGAGGGAAGCGGCAAGAAGGAGGGAGCGTTCGCATGCGCAGTTTGTAGTGTCTAGTACCACCCGCCCTAGGTGGGTGGTAGGCAGGGGTGGCACGTGGAGTTCCCTGTACGGAGTTCGCTGAGGATGTGAAGACCTTGGGCGACATTGGGACAGACGTTAGAGGGTGAGGATGTCGGTCCCGGTGGCGGGGCTTCCCTCGCGGCTGCTGCTGTCAGCCTTGACCAGCGCTGGTCGCTTTTGCGTTTTGGGGTCCGGAGTGGCAAGGGGGAAGGCCGTCCCGGCGCGGAACCTTCGTGGTTTGTCTGACCTCCACCCGCAGCTGTTGCCCAGCCAGAGTTTCAAAGACTCGCCCTCGTGGCTGCCCAAGAAACCCTCAGAGCCCCGGAGTTACATAACCAATCCGAACCTCGCCACGACCTTGGTGCAGATACTGCAGGAAGAGAACAGAAACCCTCACCAGCTCTTCCTGGAGTGCAATCCAGGTGAGTCCGTCGTGGACTGCATTTTCTAATGCCAACTTCTATTGCTTGCCCGCGGGGTGCTGTTTAAGACCTGGCCCCTTGAAGTAGCTTGTATGGACAGTGTTAACCATGACACCATGAAATGTTTTTACAGCGGTTTGCACTTGACACAACCTTTGGTAAGACATGCTCTTATGCTCTTAGATTTTACTGTCTCCTCAAAACGCTTGGAAGCGTCCCCGCCCCCCAGGAACTTTTATCTTCTGCATAGGTCTCCTAGAGACCATAGCAGGATGTCGGGAACTTTAAAACATATATACATATATATATATATGTGTATATATATATGTATATATATATATGTATATACATATGTGTATATATATGTATATATATATGTATATATACACACACATATACATATATATATATATATACATGTTCTTTTTTTTTTTTAAAGAGCGCGCGATCAGGAGACAGGTAAAAAGAGGGAGAGAGTGAATATTAAGCAGGCTCCATGCTCAGTACTGAGCTCCACGAAGGGCTCAATCCCACGACCCATGGGATTGGGACCTGAACTAAAATCAAGAGTCTTAATCAAAATGCTTAATGGATTGACCCACCTAGGTGTCCCCAAAACTACTTTTCAATTTTTTAAGTCATTACAGAGGACAAGCAGGGGAGGAAGAGAGAGAGGGAGAGACGGAATCTGAAGCATGTTCCAGGCTCTGAGCTGTTAGCACAGAGCCCGATGCAGGGTGCCCCATTTATATATATATTTTTTAATGTTTATTTTTGAGAGAGGCAGGGGAGGGGCGGGAGAGGGAGACATAGACTTCCAAGCAGGTTCCAAGGTTCCCAGCAGAGCCAGATTTGGGGCTCGAGCTCATGAGCTGAGCTGAAGTCAGTTGCTTAACCGACTGAGCCACCTAGGCACCCCCAAAACTACTTTTTAAAAGTTTATTTGTGTATGTAATCTCTACACCCAACGTGGGGCTCGAACTCACAACCCTGAGATCAAGCGTCTAACGATTTTCTGAGCCAGCCAGCCAGGCGCCCCTGAAAAATACTTCCTTAAGAAGCACTTTTTGTCATGGGTTAGTTCTGTTTAGGTTTGACAGTGTCTTTCATGTTTAAGGTGTCTGGGCAGTCCATGAATAAGTGATATGCTGAGTGCACCTTTTGTTGTTCGTTTTTTCCGAGACATAGTAAAACATTGCGATTATGAATGCAGGCTTTTCAGGCTTTGACAGAATGGATTCAAAGTCCAGCACCGTGTGCCAGTTGTATTGAGGCAAATGATTTTATCTAATCCCCAGTTTCCTTATGTATAAACAAAAAGTGTAATGTATACTTTGGGGACGTGGAAATCAAAATTAGATAATACAGGCAAAACATCTACTTTAGTAAATTATATTGAAAGAAATTGTTTCTCTTGCAAATAAACGTTTTGTTCTGGTAATATACTAGGTCCTGGAATCCTGACTCAAGCATTACTTGAAAGCCAGGCCAAAGTGATTGCCCTTGAGTGTAACAGAACTTTTCTTCCACATTTGAAGGTATATTTTTAGTTTCTAAAAATAATTTATTGTTCAGTCAGCTATATTTATTTAGGGATGTAAGAATTAAGCACATACTTTATTTTTTTAGACTCACTATTAGGGGCCATCCTGTACATATATTGTTATCCCCAGTGACTAGAACAGAATGTAGTATCAGTAGTAAGTGATAATATCATAGCATCTATGCTCACTGGATGACTAAACGATTGGAGTTCTGAGACTTATTCTCTGGGTGTAGCTCTATTACAGACTAGTTGGGTCACTTTGAACAAAGTGTATACCTGCTGTCTCCAGGCTTTGTTTTTTTTTTTTAATGTTTTTTATTTATTTTTGAGAGACAGAGACAGCACGAGCAGGGGAGGGTCAGAGAGAGAGGGAGACACAGAATTCGAAGCAGGCCCCAGACTCTGAGCTAGCTGTCGGCAGAGAGCCCCATGTGGGGCTCGAACCCATGAACTGTGATATCATGACCTGAGCCAAAGCCGGACACCCAACCGACTGAGCCACCCAGGTGCCCCTACAGGCTTTTTTCCTCATCTCTAGCAGGCTATCCCGTGCCTCTGCTTTCTGTGAACTTAGAATCTAATTGGAGTGCTACGATTAGGTTAATGGAACTCTGGATTTACAGTTTTGTACTATCAAGGAAAGTGTTAATTTGAAAATGATTGTGTGAAAGATGGAGGGTTGGGGGCTAGAAGGGTCATGACAGGCAGTATTTCTTACAGGAATATTAATCATAAAATTTCCTTAAACAAACTACAACCTAAGCATTAAATCCATCACTGACTAAATCCAGTCTTTGATTAGACCTAGTACATGTTCCAGTTCAGGCTTTTATTTTCTTTCTGACTCTTTTTCCCCCTTCTCTGCTCAGCACTAACTGAGCTCACCTCTTAGTACATGTTCTTTCACTCTTACTAACCATCATTATGATGGAATGAAAAGCCATTCAAATAAGGTTTGCTGTGAATTTATCTATTTGCCAGAATAAAAGAGAAGGAACCATTTACATAGTTGTTCTGTGGCCCTAAATCCCAGCTTTAAAGTGGTGCTCTTAGCAGACAGTGCTTCTAGCCACCCAGGGTTTAGCTCCTGAAAACAGAAAAGATTTTCAAGGATGATGAAGGCTTAGCATTTTTATCTAACTTTCTCTCCCTCTCCCTCTCTCATAAAATTCCCAGGACTCCACATTAACAGTGTTTCAAGCAGGAACAGTTTGTTTTCCTGTCTGGATGTGCTAGAGATAGGGTTTTCAAATTGTATCCAATAATAATAAATCGTAATATATCGCTATTGAAAATGGAAACTGTTGGCAGAAAGAGCTGTACATGACATGCTCAGTTGAAGAGACCTCAGCTTTTGTGGTAAGCTCTGTGGCATTTCAGCAGAGATCAAATACAGTCTTTTCAGATCAGCCTGAATGTCAGCCCTAGCCATCACTACCTTTGAGGCGCTTAGGCGCTTAAGTAATTTAACCTGTTTGACTTTGGGTTTTCTTTTTTCTCTTACGAAAAATAGAGACAGTAATACTTACTTGTAAAGAATCTTCTTGCAATTGAAATAAGATAAACTGCTTACTGTCTTTGAATCCTAAATGCGATCAACTTGAGTTTTAAAAGGTGATTTCACTATTACTGTGGAACTAAATTATTTTGGAATTTTGGCTGTTATAGTCATTACCATTATCGCACGGTAAGCGACAGATGCAAAACATGTACTTTCAAAATATGAGTGGAGCAAAGTCTCTTTTGTTTGTTTATTTTTGAGAGAGAGAGAGAGAGAGAAACTTCCCCTTCACAGAGCTCTAGCAGGGAGAGGGAGACACAGAATCCGGAGCAGCCTCCAGGCTCTGAGCTGTCAGCACAGAGCCCGGCATGGGGCTAAAACCCACAAACTGCATGATCATGACCTGAACTGAAGTCAGGCGCTCAACTGACTGAGCCACCCAGGTTCCCTGGGAAGAAAATCTTAAAGTGTGCATTCTTACATTCCTATCAAACTAAAATCCATTAGCTTTTCTTAGTTACAAAGATTAAAATGTGACCCTTGAATAACTTGTGAGGTTACTTTATTGCTATATATATATATATATATATATATACATATATATATATATGTATATATATGTAACAATTGTAGGAATTTTTAAGATAATCTGTAAGATATCCATCAGGTGAGAGTTCTTTTTCTCTAGCAGTCATAACACTACACTCTTCTGGTTTTCTTCCTCCCATTTTTGGCTTATTCTCAGCTTCTCATGAGACTTTGGAGTTATTCTATCCTCAGGTCTCATCTTCTGTGATTCTCCCTTAGAGGGGGGTCTCCTCTGCACCCCAGCGTTTGATAACTTTCCACAAGCCAGTTCTCACCACTTTATGTCATTATCCTGGACCACTCCACTGACCGCCCCAGTGAGGCCTACCTATTCCTAACTGGTGTCTCCACTTGGACCACCTAACAGGCATCCCAGGATTAACAAGCAAAAGTAGATGATTTCCACCCCAGGCTGTTCCTTCCACTCGTCTCATTCTCAAGGATCCCCTCGAAAATGATCATTAGGATTTACTAGATTTAGAAATAAAATAATATTTAGAGGTTGAAATCAAAGACTTAGGAATAGTTAGGTATTTTTTTTTGTAACTTTAAATTGCACATTCTTGAAACAATGGTATATATGAACAGAATTTTCTGTGCACTAGAGCCTCGGTATGCACAGTACTTTATAGTGCCTGCCCTTCTTGCTTATTTGTAACTTCAAAGTAGAGAAAGTAAAAGGATAAGTAAGAATTTCTTGAAGGATTTTTGTTTTGAGGGCTTTTTTCTTAGTAATATTGTGCGTTCATCACTTTTCAGGCATTAATTTATTTTTCTTAATTATGTTAAATTTTAGGGTAAATTTCTTGAAGAAGATCTTTTGAGTCTGCATATAACTGAAAATCCTAAACATGTTCTCTCTGTCTCTAGTCGCTGCGAAAAAAGGTGAATAAAAAGCTAGAAGTGGTCCACTGTGACTTCTTTAAGCTGGATCCTAGAAATTCTGGAATAGTCAAACCTCCCATTATGCTTTCAGAAACGCTTTTTCGGAGTCTGGGAATAGAAGCACTTCCTTGGTCAGAAGGTAATTTTTGCCATTCACTGTCTCAAATACCTTATAGTTTGCTGCCTTTCTCCAGTAGTACACTGTGTCTGCTGAAAAGATCCGTGTCTATTAACTTGGTTTGAGTCACAAAAATACGATCTTTGGGAAAAGTTTAAACAACTTATTCAAATACTTTTGCTTGTATTCTTAACAGATAACCCATTAAAGGTAGTTGGAATCTTCCCAGCTAAAAATGAGAAAAAGATACTCTGGAAACTTTTATATGACCTGTATTCTTCTACTTCTATATACAGTTATGGACGAGTACAACTAAATATGTTTATTGCTGAGAAGGAATACGAGGTAGGTTATCAACAAGTACCTTAGTAGTTTTTGTTTTGAAAGAGTCCTGTTATTTTTCACCAAGTCTTAGTCTGTGTGACTTTAATTTGAGCTCATGACACTTGGGACCATTAAGATTGTTTTTAAATTTCTGTAGAGCAATCTTTAGGTTTGATTTTTTTAAGGTTTTGTGTGTGTGTGTGTGTGTGTGCGCGCGCGCGTGCGCACGCGTGTGGTTAAATATACATAACCTACTATTATCATTTTAACTTCTTAGGTGTACAGTTCAGTGGTGTTAAATCTATTCACATTGTGGTCCAACCATTAACCACCATGTTTCTTCTCAGTTTTTTATCATTCCATAACGAATTAAACATCAACTCTCCACCTTCTGCTTCCCCTGAGTCTCTGGTAAACAGTGTTCTATTTTCTGCCTCAATGAATTTGACTATTCTAGGTTCTTCATGTAAGTGCCATCATAGAGTGTTGCATTTTGTGCTGACTTCACTTAGCATAATGCCTTTCATGTAGCATGTGTCAGAATTTCATTTTCCTTTTACATTTTCCTTTTACATAAGTACATATATGTGCACCTTTTGCTTATTCCTCCATCTGTCAGCAAACATTTGGGTCGCTTCCACTTTTGGTTATCGTAAATGATGCTGCCGTGAGCCTTGGTGTGCAAGTCTCTCTTCCAGTCTCTGCTAGCAGTACTTTTGGCTGTATAGCCAGAGGTAGAATTGCTGGATCGGATGGTAATACTTTTTTTTAATTTTGGGGGGAACCACCATACGTTTTCCCCAGCGGCTGCACCATTTTATATTTCCACCAGCAGTGCACTGGGATTCCAATGTCTCCATATTCTCTCGACACTTGTGTTCCATTTATAATACCTGTTGTAATGATGTCAAGTAGTGGCTCGTTGTGGTTTTGATTTGGTTAATGATGCTGAACATCTTTTCATGTGCTTGTACATGGTTTGTATGTTACCTTTGGAGGAATGTCTGCTAACATCCTTTGCCCTTTATTGGGTTTTTTTCCGTTGTTGTTAAGTTTTAGGAGTTATTTATATATTCTCACAATTAATCCTGCTCGGATACGTGAAATACCTGCAGATGTTTTCTCCCCTTCCGTGGAGTGCACTATTGAATGTGTCCATTGATTCCCAAAGTTTCTTACTGTGATGAAGTCCAGTTTTGTTTTTACTGTCTGTGCCTTTGGTGTCATAGCTAAGAAATCACTGTCAAATCCAATGTCAGGAAGCTTTTCTCTTAAGTTCTAAGAGTTTTATAAGTTTCAGTTCTTATATTCGTGTCTTTGATCCATTTTGAGTTACTTTTTTATATGGTGTTGGGCAAGGGTCCAAGTTCATTCTTGTGCGTACAGGGGGTATCCAGTTTTCCCAGCATTTTTTGTTTCCCCAGTAAATGGCTTTGGCACCCTTGTCAAAAGATCATTTAACCATACGTGAGAGTCTGTTTCTGCGTTCTCTTACTACATTAGGCTATTCAGTGTCCCTTGAGATTCCATATGAATTTTAGGATTGGTTTTTCTGTTTCTGCGAAAAAAACACCTTGGAATTTTGATAGGGATTGCATTGAATCTGTAGATTACCTTGGGTAATATTGATATCTTAACATTGATAAGTCTTCCAATCTGTGAACACAGGTTGTCTTCCCATTTGTATTTAATTTCTTTCATTCGTGTTTTGTAGTTTTCAGTGTACAAATCCTTAATCTCCTTCGTTAGGCGGGTTCCTAAGTATTTGATTCTTTTTGATGCTGTTGTAAATGGAGTTTTCTTAATTTCCTTTGCAGATCGTTCATTGTTAGCATATAGAAAGACAACTGGTTTTTGTGTTTTATATCCTGCAACTGAACTCCTTTATTCTCACAGGAATATTTAGGGTTTTTAGATTCTTCTCTGAAGTTCAAGGCCGTTCTGAATTCTTTTTTTTTTAATAAATTTTTTTTTAATGTTTCATTTATTTTTGATACAGAGAGAGATAGAGCATGAGAAGGGGAGGGGCAGAGAGAGAGGGAAACACAGAACTGGAAGCAGGCTCCACGCTCTGAGCTGTTAGCACAGAGCCTGATGCAGGGCTCGAACCCACAAATGTGAGATCTGACCTGAGCTGAAGTTGGAGGCTTAGCTGACTGAGCCACCCAGGCGCCCCTCTTCTGAATTCTTGATAGTGTCTTGAGAGTAATGTTTCTTTTCTGCTCAGAATGCTTCATGTTATTAATGCTTTAATCTATGGTGACACACGATGCTTACTGGTCTGTAAGTTATGGGTCAGGATGGTGGAGCAGGACAAGAAAAGGTGGCTTACTCCCCTAGACTCAGTGAAGAAGTAGTGACTGTCATGGGAAGAGTAGGACACTCAGCACCTTGAGGCTCTACGTACATTGTATACATGAAGGAAGAGAAACAGGAAGTGCTTCATCAGACCTTATCTTGCTGTTAGGAAAGTGTTGTAATGCTTCTTTTACTGTGGACCTTTTCACATGTGGTTTGCTGTGTGCTGCCCTCTCGCTCACTGAGGGGATCGCTCAGCCTTCAGGTGTCGGCCTAAGCAACTCTTGACTCAGAATTGAATAGGTACCTGATACATATTTCTAACACACTTGTTCTCCATGGTAGTTAGGTATGATTTGTTTCATTTTTTTCTTTAATGAGATTTTGCCCTGATAGAGTTTATGGGTAAAGGAAATCAATCCCACACTTTATATTTTAAGTGTACATGATGATGTATTTGAATGTGAAAATTTAAAAAGACTTTTTCTTCTTGAAACATTGCAGTTAAGAATTTGCATTTAATAATTTCCAGATACTATTAGGATAATACTTTTAAGATCCAGAACTTGAATTTGATTGATTATAGTTATGTGTACACACAACTTACTTTCTTTTTACAGAAACTGGTGGCAGGTCCCCACAATTCCCTGTACCAGCCACTGAGTGTGCTCTGGCAAGTGGCCTGTGACATTAAGCTTCTGCACATGGTGAGTAAAATCCTTTTAGCTTTCAACAGGACTTCATTTTTTTTTTTTTTTTGGTAAGTTTATTTACTTTTAGGAGACAGAGAGAGCACCAGCAGGGGAGGGGTAGAGAGAGAGAGAGAGGTAGACACAGAATCGGAAGCAGACTCCAGGCTCTTCCTGCTCCTCCAGGCTACAGAGCCTGACATGCGGCTTAAATTCACAGACTGTGAGATCATGACCTGAGCCCAAGTCAGATAGTTAACCAACTGAGCCACCCAGGTGCCCCAGAACGTCATTGTTTTTATTTATTTATTTATTTATTTTACGTTCATTTATTTTTGAGAGACAGAGCATGAACAGGGGAAGGACAGAGAAAAAGAGACACAGAATCTGAAGCAGGCTCCAGGCTCTGAGCTAGCGGTCTGCACAGAGCCTGACACAGGGCTCAAACCCACGAACCGTGAGATTATGACTTGAGCCAAAGTTGGACACTCAACTGACTAAGCCACCCAGGCGCCCCAGAACTTCATTGTTTTTAAAGAGGCTATATTTTGGGTGCTTGGGTGGCTCAGTTATTAAGCATCTGACATCATCTCAGGTCGTGTTCTCATGGTTCATGAGTTCAAGCCCTGCATCAGGTGACCTCAAGCCCCACTTCTCTCTCTGTCTCTCTGTCTCTGCCCCTTGCTCATGTGCACCCCCACACTCTCTCAAAATAAAAATAAGAGAGGCTACATTTCTTTTACCAGTAAATGGAGAAAAATTAAAAATTAGTTTTATTTTTTCCTAGCTATTGAAGGTAATAGGGCAAAGTAACTTAGTGCTTATGTTTTTGTCATATATTTGTATTTTTCTCGGATCATAAAAATAATATGGGCTCATTGTAAAAATGTGAGATCTAGGAAAGAGAGAAGAATTTTAAAAAGTAAGTGTTTTCTCTGGTCACTAGACATTTTTCCTAAGTTTTTAATGGCAACTTAAAACCTCACTACAGAGTATTTCCCTTTTTAGTTTATTTCTTTAAGCAGATCAGAGTTGTTTGATAGAAATATAATGTGAGCCACATATGTAATTTTAGATCTTTTAGTAGCAGCATTCATAAAAAGTAAAATAGAGGGAAAACTAATTTTAGTATATTTTATTTAACGTTCTCCATCAGAATATTGTCATTTCAGTGTAGAATCAATGTTATGATTAGTTATTACATGATTTGCATTCTTTTATGTGTACTGGGCCTTTGAAGCTCAGTGTGTATTTCAGACTTAACACGTCTTTGTTCAGACTAGACACGTTTCAAATGTTCATTAGCCGTATGAATTGTGGCTCTTCTATTCATAGCAGAGAGCTGGAGTGAAGAAAAAACTGATAACCACTATTTCTTTCATACCATAATTTGTCTTTTGCCTTTTTTATTTTAGTAGACTATAGAGTTTTTGTTGGGTGTACATTTATATATTTGATGGGCCCTTGTTCTTTGAAGGGTGTGTTGGTTTCATTGTTAAAGTTGCCATGTGTATTTCCATGTAGTCCCTTCACTGCTTTTGTCCAGGAGGCTTTAGTCCTCAGTGTGCATACTCCATTGTTAGAATGTTACCATTCAACTTGAGCTCTGGTTTCAATTGTATTTTTTCCCCTCCAATAGGTGACGTTCTTAGATTGGATCTCCGTTCCTTGTCTTTTGTATCTGTCCTGCTCTCTGTCATGTTCTGGTATTCCCAGAACTCTTCCCACAGGGGGATTCATAGCACTGACCCTGCACTTGTACATTGTAGCTGTGGCGCTGCAGTTCTTGGTGTCCCTGAAGTCCCTTCTTACCTCAGGGATCACTCATTCTGTTGGCTTTTTACGTGGGCCTCTTCTCTCATCAGTCATCTGCTGCTTTCTTCATAAAGGCCTCCTGTGACTTTAGCTTTCAGAAGTCTTCTTTTTTGTTGTTCTGCAGTGATTGTTTATAAAGGACCCATGTTGACTTTGGCCATTCATTAACTTCTGTGTTGATTTGATGGTCCCTAACCTGACTGTAAGTCTAATATGGAAATCTTAGCTATTAAAATAACATTAGGACCTTTTGCATAATGATATTAAGGATGAGCCTGTCCGAATGGGAGAATTCCCAATATCGGGATAGACTTTGATTTTCCTTCTCTTTATCTAAAAAAATGGAAGAGAGATGTGTACAGTCTAACTATCCCACATTGTTTTTCTTCAATTAAATGGTGACTTGGATTTGATTTATTCTGTTCTTTAAAAGCATGAATAATCTGAGGCACTTTGACTACAGAAAATTCAAAGAAATGTTTTGGTTTTGTTTCTCTTCCCTCAAGGAGCCTTGGTCCTCATTCAGTGTATACAACCAAGTTGGGGGACCGAAAAAGTTGAAGAATAAGGTAAGAATGAATGAATGACCTTCCCTTTTCTCCTCTAAATGGACATGTGGTATTCTGTATTTACTTACAAAAACTTTAAGTGTATTTATTCATTTTTGAGGGGGGCAGGCAGAGAATCCAAACAGGGCTCTGCTGACAGCAGCGAGCCCGATGTGGGGTGCGAACCCACAAACTGTGAGATCATGACCTGAGTAGAAGTCAGATGGGTGGCTAAGCGTCTGACTCTCGATTTTGGTTTGGGTCATGATCTTCGGTTCGTGGGATCAAGTCCTGTTTTGGGCTCTGGCATGATAGTGCAGGCCCTGCTTGGGATTCTCTCTCTCTCTCTCTCTCTCTCTCTCTCTCTCTCTCTCTCTCTCTCTCCCTCCCCCTCCCCTGCTTGCACGTGCTCTCTCCCGCTCTATCAAAATAAATCATAAACATTATTTTAAAATTCTCATTATTTTTGAAGAGTTGTATTTTTCAGCTGATTATCTGTGGATCCTAGTTATGGTAAGAACTTAACAGAATTTGCCTTCATTTTTATCTCTCTTGAAATAATAGATAAATCTCAGATTTGGAAAATCTGGTCACTTTAGTGTCCATCTAATTTGATAAACTAAAAGTCAGAAATGTGTAATATGACTACTTATAATGGTTGAATTCATGATTATGTATGATGAATCTGTATGTCCCATATCTCACCTGAGGAGGTGGGGCTTGCGTTTGGGTTTTCCTCTTTCTAAAGAACCAAAGTGATGATGTTCTAAAGCAGTCCTTTGTTTACTTTATATCAGGAGTGCTTGTAGTGAAATTGGAACCAAGTAGTTGAATTTTGAAAAATAATTTTTGGAGTCCGTTCAAAAATTTCACTTTAGAGTTAAATGCTAATGATGCCCAAGTCCCAGCCTGTCATTTCAGCCTGAAGTTTCCATTTCTTAACTGCTTTGATGTTTTTCTCTCAGTCTTGCCACTAAAGGAAAAAAGAAAATGAAAAGGAAAAGTTTAGAAATGGTATGATTTTAGGGGCATCTGGCTGACTCAGTAGAGCTCATAAATAACCTCAGGGTCATGAGTTCAAGCCCCACGTTGGGCATGGAGCCTACTTAAAAATATATTTTAAAAATTGGTCTCATTTTAGAGTGATCAGTCATTGTGATCATTGCGATTTTAGTTCTTAATTCATTCTTCGTGAGCATAATTTTTGTAGCCTCACAAAAGAGAGTAATATATTTTGGTTTGATAATATCAATAACTTATTCAGATGTCCCCCAAATGAACAATCCTGTATGTAAGACACTTTGTCATTTTTTTCAATGACAAGAGCAAAAACTGAAAAGGTTTTTTGGCCAGCATAAGTACATGAACTATAGGGATGAGGACGAGATAACCAAATGTTGTGTTTTATGAGAGTTGTATTCTGATAGTCCATGTATGTCGTTGGTATCAGCATGTTCATAATTGCTACAGAGGCACTTTGAGACATTTAACAGTTTTTTGGAGCACATTATTCTCATTTCCAGCCAACTTGCTGTAACTACGAAACTATCTCTCAGGGTGCCTTTTTTTTTTTTTTTTTTTTTTTTTTTTTAGTTTTAAGACAGCCTGGGTGGTTAAGTGTCTGACTTGGGCTCAGGTCATGATCTTGGAGTTTGTGAATTCAAGCCCCACATTGGGCTCTGTGCTGACAACTCAGAGCTTGGCACCTGCTTCAGGTTCTGTGTCTCCCTCGCTCTCTGCCCCTCCCCCACTCATTCTCTTCTCTTCTCTTCTCTTCTCTTCTCTTCTCTCTCTCTCTCTCTCTCTCTCTTTCTCTCAAAAATAAACATTAAAAAAGGATTTTATTTTATTTTTCTTTTGATGTTTATTTATTTATTTTGGGTTGGGGTGTCAGAGAGAGAAAGAGGGAGACAGAGAATCCCAAGCAGGCTCCATGCCATCTGCATAGAGCCCAGTGTGGGACTTGAACTCACAAACCCATGAGATCTTGAACTGGGCTTAGATCAAGAGTCAGATGCTTCAAACTGAGCCTACTGAGCCACCTAGGCGTCCCCAAGATTTTCTTTTTTAAGTAATCACTACACCCATTATGGGGCTCAAACTCACAACCACGAGATCAAGAGTCATACACTCTACTGATTGAGCCAGCCAAGTGCCCTTACCAGTTTGGTTTAAAAAAATTTTTGTTTTTCAATGTTTATTATTTTTGAGACAGAGAGAGACAGAGAGTAAGCAGGGGAGGGGCAGAGAGGGAGACACAGAATTGGAAGCAGGCTCCAGGTTCTGAGCTTTCAGCACAGAGCCCAATGTGGGGCTTGAACTCCTAGTCCCTAAGATCATGACTTGAGCTGAAGTTGGCCACTCAACTGACTGAGCCACCCAGGTGCCTCCCCTACCAGTTTGCTTTTTAAAGTCACCTTCAAGGGCACCTGGGTAAGCTTGGATGCTTACTCTGGATTTCAACTCTGTTCATGATCTCCTGATTTGTGAGTTTGAGCCCTGCATCATACTACGTACTGACAGTGTGGCGCCTGCTTGAGATTCTCTCTCTCCCCAATTCTCTACCTCTCCTCTGCATTCATGTTCTCTCTTTCGCAAAGTAAATAAACTTTAAAAAAATGTCACTTTCAAAGTCTTACAACAATATACAACATTTTTAACTGTGAGGTTATTTCGTTCTCTAATAATTAGTAAGCATTTTTTAATTTCAGTGTCCCCGTCTATCCCTCTTCTCCCCACCCCTGCCAATCAACTGTAGGCATCCAAAGTTAGAAACTAGGATTGATTGAAGTTTTTCCTTTTCAGACTAATTTGTCTTCTGCAAACATGTATATATTTAAAATTTGTGGGGACACTTAGGAGGCTCAATCGATTCAGCATTTGACTCATGATTTCATCTCAGGACAACGATCTCACAGTTGTGAGACTGAGCCCCATGTTGGGTTACGAGCTGGGCATGAAGCCTCCTTAAGGTTATCTCTCTCTTTCCTTCTGTTGCTCTGCCCTTCTTCCCCACACAAGTGCTCTTCTCTCTCTCAGATAAATAAAGTGAAAAAATAAAGGGACACCTAAGTGTCTCAGTCAGTTAAGCATGTCTGACTCTTGATTTTGGCTCGGGTTGTCATCTCACAGTTCATAGGATCAAGCCCCACATTGGGCTCTGCACTGATGGTGTGAAGCCTGCTTGGAATTCTCTCTCTCCCTCTCTGTCTGCCCCTCCTCTGCTCATGCTCTCTCTCTCTTTCTCTCAAAATAAATAAAAATAAAACATAAACAAAGTAAAACATAGAAATGTGTATGTTTGTGTGTATATGTATGTACGTGTGTATATATAGATAGTTGAGTAAAAGATCGCTGCCTAACGCATGAGATTTCCAAAGGACCTAAACAGATGGCCTTCCTCTTTTGTGAGGGATGATTTTACAGAAGAAGACATCTTAATCTTATATCAAGGCATGTGCAGTTTTTATGTTAATCTGACTAGTGTATACTACCGTAAGTTGGCCTACTTTTTCTGGAAAGGGCCAGTCCTCAAGTGTTGTAAGCTTTGTAGACCACATAATAATCTCACTCTTTGTTTTGTTTTTGGGGGTTTTTTTTTTGGTCGTTGTTGATTTTTAACCAATCCTTTAAAATGTGAAAACCATCCTTAGATTCATACTATATGAAAACCAGGCAGGCCATGGGCCATAGTATATTGTTTTATCCTTAGGATCTAGTGTTGTGTCTCAGATACAGAAGAAACTCAGTACATGTTGGCGTCATGTTTGGGATTTGGTTTTACCCTGCTTACAAGTTAATCACCTGTTCCTCTTCAGAGGATACTACCCCAAGGCAGACCCCTGCGTCAGACAGGTGACTGTTTCTGCCCTCAGGTCCTGTGGGGTAATGTGCCGTGGCTTATTTGGATGGTGTGCATGCAGAGGTTTGCATTGCAGCTGGAAACACTGGGCTGGGGGACCCCACTTCTTTTCTAGCAGACAGTAAGCAACTGCGGCTTTGTCCTAGAGAGAGACACGATCTCCTCCCTCGAGGCAGCTCGCTGCAGATAATCGTGAGAAACTGCCCAAGTCCACAGTGGTTAGGGCCTTGTGTTCTTGGCACAGCCAGAGAGCATGTGGGAGCACTCTGGCTCTGTGGCGGTTGCAGCTTGCATGACTAGGTTCACTAAGTCTCGCTCTGGCAACATTTTGTAACTAACAGAACTTATATCTTTCTCTCTCTAGGAATCATTAGAACAAATAAATAAACAAATGGGACAAAACATGTGTTTTATTCAGTTGACGCCTCGTCAGAATTTATTTACAGAAAATTTAACATCTGTGAACTATGACGTATTTTTTCACATGTTAAAGCAGTGTTTTATGAAGCGCTATGGCACGCTCATGGACCATTTACAGTAAGTAAGAAGGATAAAAGCAAGTATAAAGTAGCAATTTAATATTAGAATTAGATTTTCATGTTAGAAGTCCATTTTCTGTATCTTGTGTATCATGATCAATAGAGTGAGATATCATGTTTTCACTCCTACAGATCTTCAAAACACTTCCTTCGTCAGTACAGAGCCCACTTTGGATCCTCTGTCTCCTCTCTCTGTCCCTAACCCCGCGTTTGTGTGTGCTCTCTCTCTCTCTCTCTCTCTCTCTTTCTCAAAAGTAAACATTAAAAAATAATAAAATAGGATACTTGGGTGGCTCAGTCAGTTGAGCATCCAGTTTTGGCTAAGGTCATGATCTTGCTGTTCATGGGTTTGAGCCCTGCGTTGAGCTCTGTGCTGACAGCTCAGAACCTGGAGCCTGCTTCAGATTCTGCGTCTCTCTCTCTCTCTCTCTCTCTCTCTGCCCCTCCTTGGCTCATCTCATCTCTCAAAAATGAATAAACATTTTTTTAAAAGTTTGGGGTTTTTTGTTTTTTGTTTTTTCTTAAGCAAAAAGAACCAGCCCTTTGCCAGTGACTGGGATGGAATCAGCATCATTTCTGATGTACCACCATCTACCTTTTGTCACTGCCTATCCTTAGTGGTTTTGTTTCCTAACCAAAAGCATCTGTCTTCTTTCTTGGACCCAATTTTATGTTTCTACCTAAAGCTTTATAAACATTCTAGTTGTTACTACCTACTTGGTATCTCTAAAACTTTTACATGGGGCTGGTGTATAGTTTTCTAAGTTGTGCGTTGGACTTTGGAATCAGCAGTCCGTAGTCATTCAAAGTATTGTCAGAGAATGGGTGAACTCTGAATGAGCTGTTGGTTGAACAATATTTGGGTAAAAATCAATGTTAAAACTGGCAATAGACAGGGACAGCTGGGTGGCTCAGTCGGTTAACAGTCCGATTTAGCTCAGGTCATGATCTCATGGTTATGGGTTTGAGCCCCACGTCAGAGACTCTGTGCTGACAGATCAAAGCCTGGAGCCTGCTTCATATTCTGTATCTCCCTGTCTATCTGTCCCCCGCTTGTGCTCTGTCTCTCTCTCTCTCAAAAATAAACTTTAAGAAAAAAAGAGTAGCAATAGACCAGTAAAAATGATCTACCTTTTTTCATCTTATCACCTTGTGGTTGTGACTATTTTGAATAAAAATATCAAGAATAAGAAATTAGGGTGTGGAGAGACGGACACCCTCCTACACTGTTGGTGGGAATGTAAACTGGTGCAGCCGCTCTGGAAAACTGTGGAGGTTCCTCAAAAAACTATCCATAGAACTCCCTTATGACCCAGCAATAGCACTGCTAGGGATTTACCCAAGAGATACAGAAATGCTGATGCATAGGAGCACATGTACCCCAATGTTCATAGCAGCAATGTCAACAATAGCCAAAACATGGAAAAAGCCTAAATGTGTATCACCTGATGAGTGGATCAAGAAGATGTGGTATATATACACAATGGAGTACTACATGGCAATGAGAAAGAATGAAATCTGGCCATTTGTAGGAAAGTGGATGGACCTTGCGGCTGTCACGCTAAGCGAAATAAGTCAAGCAGAGGACAGAAACCATATGTTTGCACTCATAGGTCTAATAGGAGAACAGGAGAAACCTAATGGAGGACCAGGGGGAGGGGAAGAGGGAAAGAGAGTTGGGGAGAGAGAAGGATGCAAAACTTGGAGAGACTATTGAATACTGAAAATGAACTGAAGGTTGAAGGGGAAGGGGGAGGGGGGAAAAGAGGTGGTGGTGATGGAGGAGGGCACTTATGGGGAAGAGCACTGGGTGTTGTATGGAAAGCAATGTACAATAAAATATTAAAAAAAAAAAGAATAAGAAATTAAGCACTCAGTATGGTAAACGTGTTGCAAAATGTTAAAATCCCTTGGCAGCCTCTGAATTGAAAGTATGTTACATCTGTGACCGTGACCAGAACTCTGTTCAGAATCAAAAAATATTGGAACATTTTTCCACCAAAACATTTTATTATAAATATTTGTAATTGTTACAGGCTCATTGATGGTTTCTTGCTAGGCTAATGTATATGGCAGTTTTCTGCTTTATAATTTATTCACCTGTAATTTTCATATAAAAAGGGGGAAACTATCTCCTCTCTGAAAACGCTGGACAGAAGTTTCTGCTCTTTGTATTTCTTGAACTATTATGTGACCTAAATGTTAAGGGTGATTTTGCAAAGAGAATTAAGAGATGAAAGCGTTAGGTAGAAGAATTTTTTTGAAAGGTGTTGTTAAACTAGATTTTGGGGGATGAATTGATAACATGTGAAAACCAAATCTGCTCTTTTTGTTACGGGTAGTCCATGAGACTTTAGAAATAATAGTAAAAGCTCTATATTATATGCAAGCTCTTAAACCAAATAAGATTGAGTATATATCCCAAGCATTTTAAGTTGGGCATAGAAGCCATCTCTACCAGTATTAACTGCAGTTGTAAAATGGAATTAAGTAGACTTTGTATTTCTTTTGCAGGTCATTGAGTCCAGTTAATGCAGTATCTATCCTGAAGCAAATAGAGAAAGACGAAGACATGAAAATAACAGATCTGTACCCTGAAGACTTTAAACTGCTTTTTGAAACTATAGAGTGTTCCAGAGAATCTTGTAGGTGGCTGTTTGATGACTCCATAGAGGACATAGTTCTGTAGGGAACTGAATTGCCCATGTATGTGGGCACGAACCACTTACTTATTTGGAAATCATGGCACACATGGAAGAGAACTAGGTTTGAAAAGCTTACAGGCTTTCAGCAGAAGAGAACTCTAGTTTTTCAGAGTGGGTACATAATTTCTTCTGAAGTTGGTACCATTAGTATATTGGATAAAACAATGCCTGTGATTTTATTCACAAAAAATAAAATGAAAACTTCTGTTACTTGTAGATCTGCTCAGATTGCATTTGTTTTGTTTTAAATTCTATCTACTGTAGGTATGCTGGTCGTTGTAGGGTATTGGCAGAGGAAATTTAGTTTTTAAAATCCCTTTGGCCAAGGGTGTCTGGCTGGCTCAGTCAGTAGAACATGTGACTTGATCTCAGGGTTGTGAGTTTAAGGCCCACAGTGGGTATAGAGATTACTTTAAAAAAGAAAATCCCTTTGGCCAAATATCTTCCATATTAATTTAAATATTCCACTGTTGATCTTTTGCTTCCTGCTGGAGGGCAAAAGACTTTGTATATTATTAAACTTAGAAAGTAAATTAAAATGATTTAAGTGGTTTTACTTTTCAAATTGTTGAATTATCAAGTACTGTACAATGAAACTATTTCAATTTTAATATGATTTAAACTTTTATAGAAATTAAAATATTTTAAGTGATAAGTTTTGTGATGTTTTCCTTTTAGTACCTATCTAATGATACATTAAATTGACCCTAAGCTATTCATTTTAAATTGTTATGTACCGTCAATGTGCTTTCAGTGAGTAATTCACTCTGCTATTCAAAAGTTGCTTGAATTCTTGTTTTATCAAAAAAAGTTCATCTGAAGTTAGACCTTTATATGAAACTAAGTGAAATTAAGAATATCTTGTTAGATCTTTGAAGAAGCTACAAGATTTTAACTGAGACCTCAAATCTCAGATTTGTTTGCTATTATGAAACTTCTCAGTAACTAAGGCATATCATTACTAAGTAACTTTTTGCAGGGCATGTTCTTAATAACATTAGCCAGACCAATTGTTCCCTACTTTCCTAATATCATCATTGGCCTACAATTCAATCTGCTTGGAAACTCAATCCTCTTTCTCTTGTAATTCCTATCCTGCCATTGTATAATCTCCAAAATCATCATGCCATTCAGTCTTCCATTCCTAGGCCTGCAGCCTAAATTTCTCCTGAAGCTTCTTAACGAAACTCTAATATTAAGGGCACCTGGGTGGCTATTGGTTGAGCATCTATCTGGCTTCGACTCATTCAGTTCAGGTCATGATCTCAAGGTTCATGGGTTTGAGCCATGCGTCCGCTTTGCACTGACAGCATGGAGCCTGCTTCAGATTCTGTCTTCTTCTCTCTCTACTGCTCCTCTGCTCACGGTCCCTCATGCTCTCGCTCGCTCGCTCTCTCAAAAATAAACATTAAAAATAATAACGGGTGCCTGGCTGGTTCAGTCAGTTAAATGTCTGGCTTCAGCTCAGGTCATGATCTCACAGTTTGTGGGTTCAAGCTCTGCGTCAGATTCTGTGCTTGGCAGCTTGGAGACAAGCCTGCTTTGGATTCTGTGTCTCCCTCTCTCTCTGCCCCTTTCCTGCTTGAGCTCTGTCTCTCTCAAAAATAAACATTAAAATAATAAAAAAAGATACCAGAGGTGGAGTGATTCCTGGTGATGACAAGGCCTAGTACCAGGTAATTCAGGGTTAAACACATTTTTCCAAAGGGCCTCTTGGCTGAGGATAACAGATGGTCCTCTGGTTATTTGAATCCCCCAAACCTTGGGAGTTTAGCAGAACATTCACGTGGAATCAGAGGAAAAAGTCCTGGTGTCTTTGAAAAACATTTTTTATCAGAAGAGTGAAATAGGTGTCTCTACAGTTAACTCTGGGTAGATTATGGTGGCTGAAGACCATAGGAGAGGTAAGAGCTTGAGGTATTACAAGAGGAGACTCTCCATCATATTTAAGGATTTTTCTGTATATTTGTTTTTGGAATATAACTTTGATAACTTTTCAATAAGAAAATAGGTGTTTTTCTCTAGAATATGTAAGAATCTAGTCTATAAATTCAGAAGGTGATTGGGACCAAAATAGGTAAGTACTATATTAGTAGGATTTTAAAAAATGTGCTGTGTTTTTGTGAAATAATACCCATTCTCATCACTAAATTGTAGAATGGCATTTAATAGGTTAATTATATGGACCTTGGTTTTGCATGTGTAAGATGAAAAGGATTAGACTTTGTGGCCTTTTTATCTGATACTTTATAATTATCTGATATTGTATTACCAAAAGTGTATTCCTATGGGGAGGAAAACCTGGAGAATGAAGTCAACATAGAAAAAGCAGAGCTAACCCATGGAATTAGGAGACATCACTTTGATAACATTTGAGCCCCTTGGCTCCAGCCATACCCAAAGCCACGTACATGTCCAAAGCCAAGCAAATGCCTGAAGGCCAATCAGTTTCCTTTCTATATAAATACTATCTCAATAGCACTCATCAATAGCATCTCGTTTCAACATGGGACGACTCTAATGACTAAAACTTAGCACAATTCTGAGGTGATGCCCAATTGGTGACCTCTAGGCCACCAGCCTGGATTAGAAGGAAAGAGTGTTTTAAATTCTACACCCTATTAGCATATTGCTTGCATCATTCTAAGACTTGAAAGAGGAATCCTACTTACCTGATGAGACACAAAATAACACTTCAAAAATAATCCAGGGGCGCCTGGGTGGCTCAGTTGGTTAAGCATGCGGCTTCCGCTCAGGTTGTGATCTCAGAGTCTGTGGGTTCGAGACCTGTGTCTGGCTCTGTGCGATGGCTCAGAGCCTGGAGCCTGCTTTGGATTCTGTGTCTCTTTCACTGTCTGCCCCTCCCCCACTCGCTCTCTGTCTCTGAAAATAAAAAAATAAAGATAATTTTTTTAAATTTGTTATGGTGTGTTAAAAAAAAATAATCCAGTAAGTCTTAGTTAAAAGTTCATTTTATTTATTACTAAAAGTGCTGGGTAGTTTTGTATTAAACATTTTATAGCTACTACTTAATTTACGTTTTCCTAATAAAAAAACATGTTAAAATTTAAATTACGGTTTATGGGGAATTGAGGCACACTCTGCTCTTCTTGGTTTTTCTCTGCTCATTAGAAGCGAGGATATGAGGGGTGCCTGGGTAGCTCAATTGGTTAAACATCTGACTTCAGCTTTCATGAGTTCATGGTTTTGAGCTCCACATCAGGCTCTCTGCTGTCAGCGCTGAGCCCTCTTTGGATCCTTTCTCCCTTTCGCTCTGCCCCTACTCCACTCGCACACATGCTCTCTCGTGCTCTCTCTTACAAAAAAAATAAACCTTTAAAAAAAGCACAAGAGGGGAGCCTGGGTGGCTCAGTCGGTTGAGCATCCGACTTTGGCTCAGGTCATGATCTCATGGTTTGTGGGTTCGAGCCCCACGTTGGGCTCTGTGCTAACAGCTCAGAGCCTGGAGCCTGCTTCAGATTCTGTACCTCCCTCTCTCTCTGACCTGCCCCTGCTCATGCTGTCTCTCTCTGACTCAAAAATAAAAAACATTAAAAAAAAGTTTTTAAATAAAAGTGAAAAAAGCACAAGGATATGAAAGTAAGGGAATAAGGGTGAGAAAGCATTGCTTTTTGTGTATTTTAAAAATCTAATTTAGATTCGTGATGAAAACTTTGTAAATTTAGGAAGAATTCATTGTAAACATCAAATCTCCAAGACTTGGCAAAGATGGTCTCGAGATCCTACCCAGGATTTCCTTACTACTCATGGCATAAAAACCTGTACTCCATGTATCATGAACCTCTCAATCCAGTTTTCCTTAAACTTCTTTTACTGTTTTTATACAAAAGAAAGCACCGAAAGAATTCACTGAGTTGCAAGATAGGATGGAGGGCCCAGGGATTCTGAGGTTCTGTTTCTAAAATACACCTCAACTTTAAATAATATTAAGAGTAAGCCATCTTTCCAGTTTCTGAGTAGTCTTTGTATAGCAAATTTGGTACTTGATGCTTTTGATTTATCATTTAGAGTTCTGGAAAGCAGCAGCCCATTTTACAATAATTAAATGGATATCTTTTATTAAGTAAAATACTTAACCTTCTGTTACTGAATATGTGGTTCTCCTTAGAGGATGTTAAATTGTATTATTGTGGAATTTCTTGTTTCATTGGTAGGAACTGATCCAAATTTTGTGGGGTGCAGGCTTATACAACTTTAGGGAGCAAGCCCCCTTTTAAAATTGTGGTTATGTATACATCTCAAAACTTTCCATTTCAACCATTTGAAGTGTAAAATTCAGTGGCATTAAGTACATGCATATTGTTGCACAACCATCACCATTACATATTTCCAGGACGTTTTCATTATCCTAAATAGAAACTCTGTACTCATGTAATGCTAATTCTCCATCCTCTCGCCCCCCCAGCACTTGATAACTGATCTTCTACTTTTTGTCTCTTCCTGGAGCCATATGATATTTGTTGTTTCTTGTCTGGAATATTTCACTTGGCATATTTTCAAGGTTCATCCACATTATAATGTATAAGAATTTTATTTTTAATGCTGAATAATATTCCATTGTATGTATATACCACATTTTGTTTATTCATCTGTTGACGCACACTTGGGTTGTTTCTACGTTTTGTCTACTGTGGATAATGCTGCTATGAACATGGGCATGCAAGTATCTCTTGTAGTTCCTGCTTTCAAATCTTTTGGGTGTTCGGGGATTTCTTTTAAGAAAAAGGATACAGAAGCATCTGGGTGGCTTAGTCTGATGAGCATCTGACTCTTGATTTTGGCTCAAGTAATGATCCCAGGGTCATGGGATTGAGCTCTGCTAAGGACTCTGGGCTGAGCGGGGAGCCTGCTTAAGATTCTCTCTCTTTCCCTCTGCCCCCCTCCCAATTAAAAAACAAAAACAAAACAATGAATATGACTAAGTACAAAAGGGAGTATTTGAAATAAGAAGTCACAACAAAGTACAAAATTTTAAACGCTGATAAGTACCACATATATCACAGAATCCAGAAAAAAGTTATGAGCCTTTGATAATGTTCTCCCTACATTTTGGGTTGCATTCTCTTTGATCACTTCCTTATAAGACAACAGTTGGCCACCTGGGTGTCTCAGCTGGTTAAACGTCTGACTTCGGCTCAAGTCATGATCTCACAGTTTATGGGTTCAAGCCCCACGTCAGGCTCTGTGCTGAAAGCTAAGAGCCTGGAGCCTGCTTCGGATTCTGTGTCTCCCTTGCTTTCTGCCCCTCTCCAACTCACACTCTGTCTCTCTCTCAAAAAATAAGAACATAAACAAGACAACAATTTTATAATACCAGTTTTTAAATTTATTTTTATTTATTTTTTGTATGTTAAATAATTAAATCCAAGTTAGTTAACATATAGGGATTTCAGGAATAGAATTTAGTGATTCATCACTTACATATAACACCAGTGCTCATCCCAACAAGTGCCCACCTTAGTGCCCATCATCCATTTAGCCCATTCCCCCCCACCCAAAACCGCACTAGCAACTCTCAGTTTGTCTCTCTCTTTGTTTTTATGTTATTTTTCGTTCCCTTCCCTTATGTTTATCTGTTTTGTTTCTTAAATCCCATATATGTGTGAAATCATATGATAACTGTCTTTCTTTGACTAACCTATTTCACTTTGTATAATACACACTAGTTCCAAATACATTGTTGCAAATGGCAAGATTTCATTCTTTTTGATTGCCGAGTAATATTCCAGTGTGTGTGTGTGTGTGTGTGTGTGTGTGTGTGTGAGATATGGATCATATATACATATATATACACACACACCATATCTTTTTTATCCATTCATCAGTTGATGGACATTTCCATAATGTGGCTATTGTTGATAGTGCTGCTACAAACATCAGGATGTGTGCTCCCCTTTGAATCAGCACTCTGTATCCTTTGGATAAATACCTAGTAGCTTAATTGCTAGGTCATAGGGTAGTTCTATTTTTAATTTTTTAAATAGTTTATTGTCAAATTGGCTAACATACAGGGTGTAAAGTGTGCTCTTGGTTTTTGTGGTAAATTCCTGTGGTTCACCGCTTACAAATAACACCCAGTGTTCATTCAACAAGTGCCGTCCTCAGTGTCCATCACCCATTTTCCCCTCTCCCTCACCCCACCATCCACCCTCAGTTTGTTCTCTGTATTTAAGAGTCTTTTATTGTTTGCCTCCCTCCCTCTTATTTTTAATGTTTTGAAGAACCTCCATACTGCTTTCCAGAATAGCTGTATCAGTTTGCATTCCCACCAGAAGTGCAAAAGGGTTCCCCTTTCTCCGAATCCTCACCAACATCTGTCGTTGCCTGAACTGTTAATTCCAGTCATTCTGATAGGTTTTAGGTGATATCTCATTGTGGTTTTGATTTGTATTTCTCTGATGATGAGTAATGTTGAGCATTTTTTTCATGTATCTGTTAGCCATCTGGATGTCTTCTTTGAAAAGTGTCTATTCATCTCTTTTGCCCATTTCTTCATTGGATTATTTGTTTTTTGGTATGTTGAGTTTGATAAGTTCTTCATAGATTTTGGATACTAGCCCTTTATCTGATATGTCATTTGCAAATATCTTCTCCCATTCTGTCAGCTGCCTTTTGGTTTTGCTGATTGTTTCCTTCCCTGTGCAGACGCTTTTTATCTTGAGGTCAATTGTTCATTTTTGCTTTTGTTTCCCTTGCCTCTGAAAACATGTCAAGTAAGAAACTGCTGTGGCCCAGGTCAAAGAGGTTATTGCCTGTTGTCTCTTCTAGGATTTTGATGGCTTCCTGTCATATGTTTACGTTTCTCATCCATGTTGAGTTTTTGTGTAAGGTGTAATAAAGTGGTTCAGGTTCATTCTTCTGCATGTCGCTGTCCAGTTTTCCCAACACCATTTGCTGAAGAGACTCTCTTTTTTCCACTGAATATTCTTTCCTGCTTTGTTAAAGATGAGTTGGCCATAAATTTGTGGGCCCATTTCTGGATTCACTATTCTGTTCCATTGATCTCTGAGTGTCTATTTCTGTGCCAGCACCATAGTGTCTTGATGATCACAGCTTTGTAACACATCTTGACGTCTGGAATTGTGATGCCTCCAGCATTGGTTTTCTTTTTCAGGATTGCTTTGACTATTCAAGAGGTCTTCTCTGATTCCATACAAATCGGATTGTTTGTTCTAGCTCTGTGAAGAATGCTGGTGTTATTTTGATAGGGATAGCTGGATCCTAGTTTTTAAAATAAAGTTATAAAAGCCATTCTTAAAGTGAATATAGTTTTTACTTGCTAGCATAATATAATCTTCCTAGGGGTGATGATATTTAGTTCTATAGTGTATTGTTTTTATTCTGAGGAAATGTATGTGACCATATTTAATTATGAAATGTTACAATGCATTAGTTATGAGATTTCATGATGTCTGCAGTTTATATGATTCAACAAACAACCTACTTTGAAGGGGTTCAACAACCATATATCTACATACTCCAGGAGAGAAAGTGAACAGACATGGCAAAATGCTAAGAACTGTTTGATCTAGGAGTAGGGTCACAACAAAACACCGTGTGTGAACACCGCTGCTCCTCGCGGAGCAGGCCTATGACCGGCCGCCAGCCCTGGGAGTCGGAGGCCGGGCCAGGTCCTCATCGTGGGCGCTCCCGCTGGGCTCTCCTCCGGACCCCGTCTGGGCATGCTCGGAGGCCTCGCGCGCCCGCCCCGCCCCTCGGGCGTACGTGAGCGCGCAGGACGCAGGCGCGCGGCTCCCAGCAGCACGCGAGACGCCAGCTGCGGGAAGCGGCAGACTGCTTAGGTGCGGACCTGAGGTGATGGAGCCGCCGAAGGTGGAAAAGTTCAGCTCCGCCAACAGGGGAAACGGGCTGCGTGCCTTGGCGCAGCTGCGCCCTGGAGAGCTGCTCTTCCGCTCGGATCCCTTGGCGTACACGGTGTGCAAGGGGAGTCGTGGCGTCGTCTGCGACCGCTGCCTCCTCGGGTACGTACGGAGCGCCCTCGCCCACTCGAGCCTGGGGCGGCGCGGGGAGACGTGGTTGGGCCGTCTGCCCCGGGAGTCTGCCCGGCCGTGGGTGCGCCGATATGGGGGCGCTGCCGCGCTGTCCAGCCCCGAGCGGTTTCCGGGGGCGCGTCGCGGCTGACAGGGTGCTGCGCGCCGGGGGACTCAGCCCTTCCAGCTCTGGGCTGGGGGGTGCGGAGCTGGACCTGTGGACACCCCGCCCGCCCCCGGGCTGCACTGGGAATCGGAGGGAGCTGGTGGGGCCGAGCGGAGGAGCACTTGTGCCATGGACAATTCTCCTGGAGAACAAAAAGTCTGTGTCCTGGAAGTCACAAGGGGCAGGGGTCGGGGTGGGCGGGGGCAGGGCTGTGTAGACACCGGGCTCTGCCGAGGTCCCGCCAGCAGGGGACCCGGCTTGCTGGAGGCGGAAGAATCTGGGTGTTGACGGAACACTTTGCAGGGTCCAGGTTGTGTGTGGCCTGGGGACCCCTGGAGATGAATGGGGACATCGAAGAATCCTGGAGGAGTACACAAGTGAGAGAGTTAATTAGAGCGAATCGGAAGGGCTGAAATCGAGGTGCAGCTCAGGGCTGAAGGAGCATGGGTTACTGAGGTTGCCTGATGCGCTGGGCATTGAACGGCGAAGTTTTAGCCACCTATGGGGACGCGAGAATTCGTCAGCCTGGAAGACCTGGGCTGGTGCAGAGGGCTGTGCGAAAGCGGTTTATGGAAGTGTGTGAACGCACAGGCATAGGGAAGTGTAGTCAAGCAGCGAATGTTTCCGAGCTCCAAAGAGGAGAGCTCTGTTCGAGAAGGGTGGGATGACGTTCTTCAAGACTGCTCTTCCAGACCGCCGAGCCTGAGGTTTGGGTGGGTGGGGGTGAGGAGGTGCGTGCGGAACTCAGATAGGCAGGTTGACTATAAATCTGACCAAGGCCTGGGGCGCCTGAGTGGCTCAATGGTTCAAGCGACCTGTTGGCTCAGGCCATGATCTCGCAGTTAATGGGTTTGAGGCCCACGTCGGGCTCTGGGCTGATATCTTGGAGCCTGGAGCCTCTTCGGATTCTGTGTCTCCCTCTCTCTCTCTGCCCCTTCCCCGCTCTCTAAAAAATAAATAAACATTAAAAAAATAACCCTCAAAATCTTACCAAGGCCTGATTTGATTTTTAATTGGGGAATTTATTTAACTTTTGTGTTTTAAAATCACTAAATAACAGTTGTATCTGTAGCTTCCTGGTGTAACCATAATGGCAACAACAACAAAATCTGTTGAGAGAACACTTTGGAGTTTTTGTAAACTTCAGAACTTATAGAAGTTTTGAAAACAGTTAATTTCTTCCACAACTTAACTAATGAGGCACCTGGGTGGCCTAGAGGGTGAAGCATTCCACTTTTGATTTCAGCTCAGGTGGTGATCTCAGGGTTTGTGAGTTCGAGTCCCAACTCAGGCTCTGTGTTGGCAGTGAGGAACCTGCTTGGGATTCTCTCTCTGCCTGTTCCTCTGCCCCTCCCCCACATATGTCCACACCCCCAATAAATAAACATTAAAAAAAAAGACTTAACTATTTGCTGAAGTCCCCCACATTGAAAGTTACAGATTTTTATAAAAATATTCATTTATTTATTTGGAGGAATGAGGGGCAGTGAGAGAGAGAGAGAGAGAACCCCACGCAGGTTCCCCAGCGTCAGCGTGGAGCTTGATGTGGGGCTTGACGTGGGGCTCCTTCTCAGGGACCATGAGATCATGACCTGAGCTGAAATCAGGAGTCAGCTGCTTAACCAGTGAGTCCCCCAGGTGCCCTGAAAATTGTAGATCTTTGGTTCTTATTCAAGGAAATTAGAGAACAGGGCTCTTTGTCCTGCTGAATCGTCTGTGGGTGCATCTGGAGTTGAATGTAGTTAGTCCACAGTAGAGAACTTGCTTGATGGAGAAGGTGCGGGTCATCTTGCAGATGAAATCAGACTGGCAAAGGTATTTAGTAGTTGGAATGGAAGCATTTTGGAATTAATACATGACATATTATTAACGGAATTATCAGAGCTGAACTTGGGTCATATGACACACAGAAGTGTCTCTTTTCCAAAGTACCCAGGACAGAGACCCAGTCATTTCTGAGTAGGATGCCTCTTTATTGACCGTACTATTTTATTCCTGTGGGCTGTCACTCATATTTCTTATTGGCAAGAAATTACTTGTTAGTAATCTTTAAAAAAAAGGAATTAAGTGCAAGAGCATTGGGGAGATCTTAGCATTGCTTTGAGGGCTGGAGGAACCCCAGTTCTGAAAGTGGGCAGGAGCCAAGGAAAGTTCCACAGTTAGGATTACGGTTCAGAAGTAGTTGGGGTCGGGGCCTGGGGAGCGCATCCCTTCTGATGCTGCCTGGTCATAATGGGTTTTATGGCGTGTATTACCAGCACCATGGTCCTGGGCCCTGCGGCGGCTACTGCTGCTGCTGCTTGGGAAACTGGGTATTGCTGGAAAACTTCTTTCTCAGCCACGTTTCTTTGTGGTATTAGCTTCAGGTGCAGAATCCTCAGCAGTTGTCTTGGAGATTAGGTCACTGCCTGCATCCTTGCTGCAAGGGAATTTGGGAAGGTGAGTATTAGGCTTTTTTGGCTTTTAGGAAAGGAGGCCGGCTCTGTTTTCACCAATATTCAGATAGTGGGGGAAGTTAGCAAACATAAACTTAGAAAAAGGGGTATCAGGAAATGCCAAGCATCCAAACTAAAACAAACAAAAGTTTTCATACTAACACACTCATTTAGTAGTGCTCTACACAAAACACATGTGTACTTATTTCGGATTCGAAGGGTATATTCACTTGTGCTGCTGCAGTAGGTGCTTTGTTGAACACCTCCGCGTAAGTGGTTGTATTTCTCAACTGCCTAGTTGGGAATCCATGTGGCCTGAAAACTGTTAGAGAAATCAAACTTTGGTGCGTTGTTGCATGCAGTTTTCTACCACAATTGAATGACCATCATTGGGATAAAGTTTCTGTGTTCTCTATCACCTTGTAAGTGAAGTTTGTTTATCATTAATTGTAGGTATTAGGTATCATATTTTTCAGTTTTTGAGGCCCCAATGCCTAACAGATCTGTAAGCTTTTAGTTTGTGTTACAAACATCTGGCCGAATTTTCCTCTAGCTGTCCTTGTCCTTCTGTCTTCCTTTTGAATTAAGAAATGGAGGAGCATCTGGGAGCCTCAGTCGATTGAGCATTTGACTTTGGCTCAGGTCCTAATCTCACAGTTCATAAGTTCAAGCCCTGTGTCAGGCTCTGTGCTGACAGCTCAAAGCTTGGACCCTGGTTCAGATTCTGTATTTCCCTTTCTCTCTGCTCCTCCCCTACTTGCACTCTCTCTCTCAAAAATAAATAAACATTAAAAAAATTTTACAATACAATAAGTAGAAAAAGAAAAAAAATTTAAAAAATGGAATGAAAATATTAGTTTGCAACAGTAATAGTTCCAGGTGGGAATGGCAGCATGAAATAACAGGTATTTATTTAATTACTTTACTATTTAACTCTACCTGATTTCCTTTGGCCTTGGGGTGTTTGATCAGTGCTTTAGTTCTTGCCTATGTATTTTTATTAATAGAGAAACTTGAATTTGCTTCATGGCTTTCCTTGATTTTTCCCCTCTCATTAAGGATGAGTTTCTGTTTTTTTGTGTTGTGACTGAAAAAGAAAATGATGTATGTAAATTGGGTAAAGATTATATGATATGAAATTGTGATCTGAAATAATTTAGATTATCCTTTTTCTGCTGTTGCTCACCTCTTTTGTTTGATAGCTGGAAAAGATGGACAAATGGTTACTTGTGGTTTCTCTTTTGGTAAATGCAGCACATAAAATTCCACTGTAATTATTTTGTTTGTAGATCTTCCTCCTTTAGTGACCTAACTCTCTCATCTTACATCCTTGGAGTCTAGCACACAGGAGATGCCAACTGTTGAAGTTGTGATGGGATATTATTTTAGGAATTTTAAGTCCCTGTATGTTTGTTTTTGGTTTTCTAAAGTTCCAAGTTGCCTGTAGCATCCTATCAAGAACTTCCTCTGACAAACTCTAATGATAATTTCTCCTATGGGGTAAGGAGGATATGATATCTCTTCTGTCATTAAGGCTAAGCTTGACGCTTAGTGCCTCTCAGGTGGACAGAGGATGAATTGGAAATGGAAAGTCCATCTTTTTCAGCCCTGAAACAGCCCTGTTGAATTATGGGGAGAGACAGAGGTAGAGAAAACAGATTGTGAGAAATACATGTCTTTTTTAATCTTTTTTTTGAAAGATTTTATTTATTATTTTTTAAAGTAATCTCCGTAACCTGGAGTCCCACGGTCCACTGATTAAGACAGGCACCTGCTCCAGAAATACATGTTTTGAGCTTCCTTGTCTGGCCAGAGTCCTGGGGTTAGTGTGAGGGTGTTAAATAGGTTGAAGGGACAGTCAAAAGTAGAAGGGTTTTTGTGGGGTCTGTGGCTGGTTCCGTCTGTAGAGCATGCGTGGATCGTGCGACTTGATCTCAGGGTTGTGAGTTCAAGCCTCACATTGGATGCAGGGCTTACTTAAAAATAAACAAACAAAAAATGTTCGAAAAGAGAAGGCCTTTAGCTGTGCTCCTTGTTTGGAATCTCTAGAGGGGATAGCTTTGTGGGTTAGCGCTGTGACAACACGGAGGTAGGGCACAGTAGTGGTAGGAGGAAGTGGCTAGATAGATGAGCCTGTGGTAGCCGGGGAGGCTAAAATGCTCTCATACCACTGTGAGGGGTGTGGAGGAGCTGACGGTCCTGGCAAGACAGCAGGCATCATACCAGTCTAGACTGAAGGTCAGGATCATGGATACAGGAGGAGGAGGCATGACATCCCAAAAGGTGAGATGGCACCAGTCCAGCCATGAGACATGATCACTTCTTTGCAGCAGAGCTCACTGAGGATCCACAAAGGCACCAAGATCTGAGGTCTTCTTGCCAGCATAAGGATGTCCCTTCAGCCCCATTTGAAGAAAAGTTTACCTGAAAGCAACTATTTAAAATTTTTTTTTTTAATGTTTTTATTTATTTTTGATACAGAGACAGACAGAGCATGGGTGGGGGAGGGGCAGAGAGAGAAGGAGACACAGAACTGGAAGCAGGCTCCAGGCTCTGAGCTAGCTGTCAGCACAGAGCCTGACGCGGGGCTCGAACCCACGAACGTGAGATCTGACCTGAGCTGAAGTCGGACGCTTAACCGACTGAGCCACCCAGGCGCCCCTGAAAGCAACTATTTAAACCAGCTCTGGTAAGGAGACGAACTTAAATGTTTTAATATTATTAACTGGAAGAGACTGAGATATTACCTGGCAAATTTTAAGTTTCTGGCTATTTCCTAGGGGGAGTATTCATAAGGAAGATTAGATTAATTATTAGAAGAGACAGCCCAATGTTCATGAGACAGATTTGATCTATTACAGAAAATAAAGCAGCTACATTTGAGTTATAGTGTGGGTAGATATGACCAAGCAATAAAGGGTGAGAAAGGAATACTGTGTTTGGTGAGATGATGTAATCCATGCTGGCCAAGGACTGCCCCTGGAAGAATATCTTCTTATACTGAGGTAAGAAGAAGAGTACCAGAGAAGGCAGCAATGGTGATTGAAAGGCTTGAGGACAGCTAGGGAGGTGACTAGTCTCATGGAGTGACTCAGTCTTAGAGAAGAGAGGGTTTGAAATATTCTTCTAGAAGAGTGAATTGTCTAGTGAAATAGAGTAGGATAGCTTGGATGTGCTGAATGTCCACTTAAAACTTGTGTCCATTCTTTTAAAGTGAGAGCCGTCAGGGGAGTGCTTTTTTTTTCACCCCATGTTCAGCTACTTGACTATGAAAGTTAGGTTTACCCAGGATTGCGAGGTTAGTTTAATGCATGGAGAGTGGGAGAAGGAAGTTGAAGTTGTAGGCAAGGGAGGGATAATCAGCCACCATGATTTTTCAGCAAGAGACTGAAGTCATAAGGGGGGGAGAGTGATGAGCAGTGGACTGTGATGAGATCAATGAATTAGGGGACATGATGTGGGCAAGGAAGAGGTGGAGAGGCCAGAGTGGGATGACTTGATGTACATTATATGTATTGTGCGTGCTGGAGCAAGAGGTTTTAAAGTGTGGTAGAAAGTGGCTGAGAAAGGGAAGAGGTTGTTAAAATGACCAGGAAACTGAGAGGCTGAGGTGTTAGGTGAATTTTCTAAGTAAGTGAAGTTACTGGGAATGTTAGGCATTGGAATGAATAGTTTTAGTAAAGGCAGAATTCTCACATTGGCTTCCTAAGCCAAGATTTAAGGGCCTGTGGAGAGAGAGCCAAGTGGAGACAGGGGAGTACTCATCTCTGTTCAAATAATGGGTAAAAGTCATTCTGTGGGGTTTCACCTTATTTTGTGAAATATGTCAGCAACAGGTGCTGGTGAACTGTTGTTTTTGTTATAGACTCTTTTGGGAGGGGGGATGGACTTTGAAGGTTGAAGGACCCCAAAGAGTAGAACCTTCAGAGATGGCTTGAACTCAGAACTTGCAGATTCCTGGGCACTGGCTAACGAATGTATCTGAGCATCAAGGAAGGACCCATAAGGTGGGTGGGAAAGGACTCTATGGATATGACTTCTATTTTTCTTTTTGAGTGGGAGTTATAATTCCTGTTTCTTTTGCTTCCTTTTCTTCTGCAAGGAAGTTTGGGAAAGGGCTGTATGGCAGAGCCCTGAGCCTGCAAACCTTTGGTCCATGTGAATGTCACAGCAGAGAACGTTCTTAGTCAGACAGGATGACGTGCTTTGTGGGTAGCAGTGAGTTATTCTTCTTCAGACAGCCTGGTGATTGTTCAGAGGACTCATGAACAGGGCAGCTGTGGGGACAGGGATGGAGAGTGGTGCTTGGAAATCAACAGTTCAGGTGTCCCCTCACCATGGTCGTTGTGGCTTCTGCTGGTACAGAGTGCCTGGTTTGTGATCCTGGGTTCCTGCAAATGGCAACACATCTTTGGGACCAGCCATCCAGCTGTCAGGTTTTTATCATAGACTGTTTGGTCATGGGAAGGATCACTGATTTGTTCATATTGGAACATTCATTTTTTTCCTCCTGAACTTTGATTTGCCCTCTCTACCTGTGTTACCATCCCTGAAACCTACTATCTTCTGTAGAGCTTCTAAGGTTGCCTCTGACCTTTGCAGAAGGAGAATTGAAGCAATGGGTTAATGCCTATGGTTTGACCACTGTTGACATATGCTGTCATTTGAGGCAACTGATACCACAGAGCAGTGTTTCTCAAACTTTTCAGTATCAGAACCCACTCTTAAAAACTGGGAAGGATTTCATAGGAGAGTCTTTAAAAAACAGTTATTTAGTACTGAAGAGGTTTACTTATGTGGCTATCTCTACTGACTTTATACATAAAATTAAAATGGATAAATTTAAAAAATATGTATTTAAACATAATTATTACATTTTCACAAAGTTTTTAGTGAAACAAACTTTTTCATTAAAAAAAAACTTTTTTAAAGTTTATTCATTTATTTTGAGTGAGAGAGACAGAGAGTGAGTGAGGGAGAGGCAGAGAGAGAGGGAAAGAGAATCCCAAGCAGGCCCTGCAATGTCTGCGCAGAGTCTGATGTGGGGCTTGATCCCATGAACTGTGAGATCATGACCTAAGCCAAAATCAAGAGTTGGACGGTTGATTGAGCCACCTACATGCCCTGGATGGTGATTAACCTGGATTATCTTGACATCACGGTATTGTGACCATTGAATATTATTACTCAGTTCTAATATTCATTACTATTAGCCATACCAGGCATGATTTTAAGTGCTTTATTTTGTGTGTTACTTCACTTAATTCTCATGATAATCTGAAAAAAGTGTCTATTATGTTCCTTCTAAACACAAATGTGGGCTACAGGACATTCAGAGACTTGTAGGAGTGCAATTTTATAGTACCTACCAAAACTGAGCACTAGATTTTGTTGACCTACTTTTGGAATTCTGACAATTACAGATAACAACGGTTGTACAAGGATTCTTAGCATAGCAGTTTGATAATTAAAAAGGGAGAGAGAATTTTAATGTTCATTAGTAGAGGACTGGTTATGTTATGGTCCAGCCTATTGTAGAATGCTGTCTAGCATGATTGAAGTAGATCCCTGTGTACAGATGTAGATCTGTGTGTACATTGCTGCGTGAATAAGCTTGTAGGATGATGCATGTATTTTCAGTAAGTCTTTGTGTGAGTGTATATGTACTTGTTTGTATAGAAGAAGTTTGGAAGAACACCCCGGGATTCTAATACTTCTGGAGAATGGGACTTGGAGGCGGGAGGAAAGATATTCCTTTGTGCTTTTTATATTTTGTATTCCCCCCCAATCAAACTTGTATTCTTTTTTTCGTAATTTGAAATTTAAATAAACTTTAAGAAAGTCTTTCTTAGACTTTGTTACATTTGAAGTTTTATAAAACAATGGGTGCTGCTTGGGATGAAGATGTCTTAGAAATGCTTGCCAGCTTATGTCCCACTTTTTTTTTTTTTTTTGAATGATCAGTTGATTAGACGGAGAGTGAACCTCTTGCTAGTAGGTGAGTAAGTTCATTGGCTGGTTATTGGCTCTAGAATTTGAAGAGAGTACGGTAGAACTGTTGCTAGTCCTCGTGATAGTCAGCCCCTGTTTGAGCCTGTTTATTTAACTTTTCCTTGGCGTTCCTGAAACATCTAAGTATCTCTTAGCAAACGTCACCCATTTTCCTCAGTGAGCACACAAGATGACTACCTTTCTCAGCTTCTTTTCCATTTGCTTGGGACCCTGTGACTCATTTTTGGCCATGGAGTGTGGGCTGGAGATTATATAAGCCATCTCTGGGTCTGCCATTAAATATCCTGTGCATTCTTCCCTGCTCTCTCTTGCCTTGCCTCAGAGACTGTGGAGGCCATGAATTGAGTGAGAAAAACAAGCATGAGTCATGGCTTGGAGGAAAGTAGCTCTGATGAATTGCCCTACATGCATCAAATTTAGTAGGAGCTAGAAATAAACCTCTATTGAGTTAAGTCACTTAGAGCAGCCCTTCTTGAACTGTAATGTGCAAATAAATCACCTGAAGATTTTACTCAAGTAGATTCTGATTTGGTAAGGTCTGGGTTGGGTATGAGGTTCTTTCCTTTTCTTTCCTTTCCTTTTTTAAAGTAATTTCTACACCCAATGTGGGGCTTGACCCCAAGATCAAGAGTTGGATGCCCAACTGACTGATCCACCCAGGTGTCCCAAAGTCATCCTTATAAATGGCTGTAGATCTCTTTGGGAAGGCTAGGTAGAGAATTGTCAGTATCCATATTTGGCTCTGTGGTAGCATTCTTCCTTAAGGGGACCTGACCTTCACTTCATTTCAGAGACTCTGGGTCTATGAAGTGGCTCAAATCTGGGATTTGGTAGAGGGGCCATAACTTTATTTTTTTGGTGATTTAAGTCATATTTCTGTTTACCAGATCTAGAGTTTTTTCAGTTATACTGTCAAGACTTAATTAGATTGCCCATCTATTTCAATTCTGGGGACACTGATTACTTAGCCAATATTAGAGATCTCTGCAGTTCAAACCTTCCTAGTTACTGTTTTGGCTGCCATTATGGGATACATTCCCACCTTGTCTTTGGTAATTAAGTGCTGCCACTTGGTCCCTGCCACCACAGGGTCCCATCATCTCTTGCTCAATTTAGGAAGCCCAGTGTGATGGCAGCAGTTATCACTTCTATTCTGGCTTCTCATGGCTAGCCGTCATAGAGCTTTTCAAGGAGGCCAGGGTTCCTCTCATGAATATATTTCTCTTCGCTTGGTGAATGGAACGTTTTCTGGATCCTCCTGGAGATATGGTTAAAAGGTAAGCAGGTCTGCCGTATTAAATCCACTCAGCTCTGATCTCCTAAGCCATCAGATTCCATCTTCCTTAGTATACTACGAAGTTCTGACGTTTCACCTTCATTTAGTATAGGTCACCTTAGGGTCCAGCTTTCAGTAAACCAGCCAAACTTAGAATCGTTCCTAGCTGTTTGGGCCCCCCTGTTGAATTATCGCACCCATGTCAATGCAGCTCAGTCCAGCCTTATCTTCCACCTGAATCCAATACTACTAGCACCCTTAGGGTCCTTTCCCATGTGTGTTCCTCAAGTTTTTGTTGATATAAATCGGAAAAATCTTGCAATTCTTTTGGTGTGTAATGAGCCTCCTAATGCATCACACTTTTTAGCGTTATCCTTTGGGGTCTGCCAGGACTTGTGTCTGGTCATAGATCTAAAGGACTGAGAGGTGGTGAAGGTAGTTCTGAGGGGGTTCCGCAGTTCCTCACATGGCCCTTACATTGGGGGAGACCATCCTCTTCAGGGTGCTTTTACTGGTCCAAGGAGTTCAACAGAATTTAGGAGTTCAAGGCACCAAGTTTCATGGGCTTACATCCCAAATTTAGGGTCCCACTCCTTACCAATCAATTTCCCAACTTTATGTAAAAGTTAAAATAAATGAATTTGGAAATTCAGTTTACACTGTCATTCAGTTCTTGCTACTCCAAGTGTGGTGTGTGGGTCAGCAGCAGCAGTATCCACGGGAGCTTGTTAGCAGTTTTCTGCCGCAACACAGATGTACTGAATCAACACACCTTCAAGATTGCTGCGTAAACTGTATTTCCTTTAAACTGAGAATGGATTTCTGTAGGTACCATTAAAGTTCTCAGCAGTCTAGTTATTTGATAATTTCCTTTGAAAACTTTTTTTTTGATGCTATTATTTGATTTCACATTTAAATCTGTATATGCTACATCTAAAATTTTTGTTGAGGGGCGCCTGGGTGACTCAGTCGGTTAAGCGTCCGACTTCGGCTCAGGTCAGATCTCACGTTTGTGGGTTTGAGCCCCGCGTCAGGCTCTGTGCTGACAGCTAGCTCAGAGCCTGGAGCCTGCTTCTGGTTCTGTGTCTCCTTCTCTCTCTGCCCCTCCCCCTCTCATGCTCTGTCTCTCTCTCTATCAAAAATAAATAAAACATTAAAAAAAAAGTTTAAAAATTTTTGTTGATCAAGTTTCAGATGATTTCTCCTTTTCATCTGGGAGTTCCCCAAGTAGTCTAAATTAGATATGATGCTCCCTCTGGTGGACATTGGGGTTAAAAGCACACAGACTTTTTTTTTTTTTCAGTATAGTGAATTTGTCGTCAGCTCTTAAAATTTAACTGAATGGTCATCTTCATGAACCTCCTTTCTAATCTGATCTCAACTTCTGACATTCACCGTAGCTTTTGTTTTGAATTTGAATCATAAAAACAAAATTTTGTCATAAATTTCTATATAAAACTTATCTTAATGAACACTGGACAAAGTGATATGGTAATAGTGTCTTATGAATAGTGAGCATGTTATTCATGTTAAAAGCGAAAACTCATGTTTGAAACTAGTAGTCAGATTTGATTTGTGACGATCTTGGGGAGAATTGTGCCTGTTGATATATTTACAGTGGGATTTATTACTACAAAATACTTTGTGCAGTGACTTCCCCCTCCCCTCAGTTTTTGTTGTAACAATTACTTGTTGGGATGAAAATTATAAACGTGAGTGTGTGGAATAACCTTGTCTATCATATCCTTTTCTCATCTTAGAGTTCAAATGTGTGCTCTCCCTGCAACACAGCTGTATTTCTGAACAGTTCCTGAAAAAGCATTTAACCCTTTGGATAAACATCTGAGACATTTTATTTTAAAAGTAAAAATTGGGGGCACCTGGGTGGCTAGGTCAGTTGAGCGTCCAGCTATTGATTTTGGCTCAGGTCGTGATCTCATGGTTTGTGAGTTTGAACTGTGCTCAGGGCTCTCTACTGCCAGTGTGGAGCCTGCTTGGGATCCTCTGTCTCCCTCTCTCTGTACCTCCCATATGTGGGCACACTCTCAGCCTCTCTCTTAAAAATAAACAAACATAAAAAAAAGTAACAGTTGACAAAGTCATTATTTACTTGTTTAAATACAGTAAAATCAAAAGGTATCCTTTTTAAAAAAATGTTTTCATGTTGATTTATTTATTTTGAGAGAGAGAGAGAAAACACGGCTGGAGAGGGGAGAGAGAGAGAGGGAAAGAATCCCAACAGCTTTCACACTGCCAGGGGAGAGCCCGATGTGGGGCTCGATCCCACGAACTGTGAGACTATGACCTGAGCAGAAATCAAGAATCAGACAGTCAACCAACTGAGCCACCCAGGTGCCCTGGAAGTCCCGTTTTTTATAACAATAAATTGTCCGCCTTCTAGACAAAAATAGGAAAAACTGAAAAAGGCGAAAAGGTTACTCTGATCAATAGATTTAACTTCATAAAGGTAAAAAAATCTGTATTTCAAACAACTGACTTGGAAAAGGCAAGGAACTGAGGAAAAAAATATTTGCAGCATGAAAAGGCACATGTCCTTAATATATAGAAATCATTTGTAACTTAAATAAGAGAAAGCAGCTTACTTACCAGAAAGCAGGTAAGTAAGCTGCTTTCTTGGACTTCTTTCTTTGTGAACAGTTCTGCTCTGTAGATTTCTCTAAAGAAATTCTTTTTTTTCCTTTAATTTTTTTTTTTTTTGATGTTTAATTTTGAGAGAGAGCACATGCTGATGTGCATGAGCAGGGGAGGGGCAGAGAGAGAGAGAGAGAGGGAGACACAGAATCAGAAGCAGTCTCTAGGCTCCCAGCTGGTAGCACAGAGTCCGACACGGGGCTTGAACTCACCAACTAGAGATTGAGCTAAGTCGGATGCTTAACCACTGATTGAGCCACCCAGGTGCCCCTCTGGGAGAGATTCTCTTCTGATTCATTAGTTCTCAGCATTGCCTACACATTGGGGGTACCTGGGGAGCATTAAAAAATACTGATGCATAGGTCCCACCCCAGAGATCTGAATTAATTGGGTTAGAGTGTGCTTGAACATGGAAATTTTAAAAGATCCCCAGGTTTTTGTAATGTGTACTCTGATTCGACAAGAGCTATCTTTCTTTTTCATCCTAATTGACTTTTTTCTTTACACCTTTATATTCAAGGGCTAAGGTGACATTGCCACAGCTGAGTTCATTCAGGTTACTCATGATATCCATAAATAATTCTGCATGTTGAATTTCAAAGTAGATGTTCACATTAGCATGTTCTGTTCTCATTTAAATGATTGTCATTTTTAGGACAAGCGTGTATTAAATTGAATTTTTAATTTGAATGGCTGTGATGTTACAAATAAATTTGATGAATATGTCAAATTTTAATTCTTACTAGCATTTTTTAGTTGCTGTGTTTACCTTTTGTTAGGAAGTAGATGTTAATTAGGAAGATATATGTTGTACAGGTAATCAGGAAAAGAATGCTTAAATAGTTAAGTAATGGTTTCTCTGGACAATTTAATTTATATATTTTTTGACTATAATATTGGATACTCCATTTAGGTGCTGAAAACTAACCACCTTAGGGAAGACTTTTTTAAAAATCTATGAATCATTGTTTTCCACATTACATGAAAATTTACTTGCAGAAGTTTGAAAACTATTCAGATATCTGGGCAACATCTTTAAAGTTCTACAGGTAAAGCTGATGCATACCTTGAGGACAGAAAATGGATAATAGTGACAATCAATGGCATAGATCACAACCTTGGGCGGGGGAGCTAATGAGGAAATGAATAAAAGTTCTCCAGTAGACCGTTTGTATCAGGGTGTTATCTGTGTAGGAGGTTAGAAGGGGGAAGGTTGGAATAGATTCTGGAATATGGAAGGCCTTTATGGCCAGGCTAAAGAATTTGAACTTTATTTTGTAGGTATTGAGGAACCCATAAAGATTTCTGAGTAGCAGTATGAAATGCACAGATTTCTAGAAGATTAGTGCAGTGGTACTGATTTGGTGAACCTGCTTGAGGAAGGAAAGACTGAAGATGAGGATTCCAGTTAAGACAGAATTTTCTTTATCCTGGGTGTGAAGCAGTGAAGGCCTGTGTTAGGAGGGTGCTGGTAGCCCAGCAAGAGAACAGGTCCTTTGAGAGGAGAGATGACCCAATTCACTGCATGAGTTTCAGGTGAGGAAGGAGTGAAGGATGAATGCAGGGTTTTGAGCTTGAATTGTTGGGATAGTGGTGATACTACTGCTATGTCAAGTCACCGGTTGGGTGAGATCTCTAGGTAATAAGCTGCCCAGCAGAAGACAGGCGCTGATGAGGACTCAGCCTGAGGACAGCCACTTCTCAGCATTGGGGGACAGAGAAAGCTTTGAAATGAGTTAATAGTTCTCCCTTTATTTGGCCTAGATTTTACTGTCTTGGTGAGGGGGATAAGTAATTTAATCCGTTGAGCCTCAATTTTACCTGTTTTGAAATAAAGGGGGCTTGAAGATAAAGGGATTCAATGATATCTGACATCCTTTTAAGCTTTTCTACAGTTTTTTTTTTTTTAATTTTAAATGTTTGTTTAGTTTTGAGAGAGAGAGACAGAGCGTGAGCAGGGGAGGGGCCGAGAGAGAGGGAGACACAGAATCTGAAGACAGGCTCCAGGCTCTGAGCTAGCTGTTAGCACAGAGCACAGTGTGGGGCTTGAACCCATGAACTGCGAGATCATGACCTGAGCTGAAGTCAGATGCTTAACTGACTGAGCCATCCAGGCGCCCCTAAGCTTTTCTACAGTTCTTGAATCATTTCTGTATTTCCCACCTCCTTTACTGTAACAGCTTTATTGAGATATAATTCATAGATCATATCATTCATCCATTTAAAATGACACAAAAGTAACATAAAATTTACAATTTAATCCATTTTTAAATGTATAATCCAGTGGCATGAAGTACATTAAAATGTTATGCAGCCATTACCACAGTTTTAGACTATCCTCATCACCGTCCAAAGAAACCTTGTATCTTAAGTCTGTCTTCTGCTCCAGAGGAAAACATCAGGATTAAATTCTTGAATTTAGACTCTTTACCACCTGCCTTGTAACCAGATGAGTTCACAGCCATCTAGAAATCCCTTCCGGTTCAAATCGGTCCTTGCCTGACCTGCCATCCTGACCCACTAGATGGCAGTGTGGGGCCATCCCTGGAAGGGCGGCCGGGGAACTCCATTATAATAGGTGGTCCATTACCTCTATTTGCGGTAGTAGGTGGAGTCTTCACGCAGGCAGCCTCCAAGGACTGAAGGCCTTCCACTTGAAGATTTTGCTAATGCAGAAAATTGTTTTTACCAGTTGACCACGTTTGCTAGTCATCTAAACCTGTCTTAACATTCCGGTTTGGTTTCTGTCATTTGTTAAATGCAGTGATGCTTAACATTTTCATTGTTCCCGTGATATCTGGGAATCCTGCTCAGTCTTCAAGCCAGTATTTTCTTTTTTTCTTTTTGCCTGGAAATTCCTTGGGACTCTTTTCACTCTTGCCATTGCTCTTCCTTCTTTCTCCCAGCCATGACCTGTGAGCATTCTCTGAGATAGTGACCTTTGACTGCATGTTGGAATCAACTGAGGAGCTTTTAACACTCTTGATGCCCCGGGTACACTCAAGATGTATTAAACCAGAATCTTTGTAGGTGGGACCCACACATCATTATTTTTTAATTTCTGAATTGCCTTTCAAATATTTTCCTGTTTTATCTTTTATGCAGTCCATTAAAAATGAGCTAATTTAACTAGGTCCACTCTATTCCCCCCCCCCCCCTTTTATTGTCTGTTACTAATTCTTTTTGTTCTTGCCTGGAAATGTGTCTTTCTTTGCTCCATTCCCACTGCTCCCAGCGGCTCCCATTTTTGTCAGTGCTCTCCAGCCAGAGACAACCAGGAACACATTTATAGTTGAACAAAGTTGGGTTTATTAAACATGGAGAATTACAGTGTGTTTCAGAGGATGTTAGAAAGGTTTTATTATTATGGCATTTGGCTTGTGTTCAGTGATTTGGGGGAGGGTTCAAGTAGGGCTTTGCTCTGGATTGGGGGCTGTCAAGTGGTGGGTGTAATTCCATGCTTGAGTATCTTACTACATCCTACCTAGGAGGCAAGAGTGAGATGAGGCTAAAGTTATGGCTGGTGAAGCAGTAGCAATCACATTAGCTGGGATGGGGGGCATTTTTGCGGCTCGGACAGTGTTCATGTTTTGTCTATGTTCAGACATGATTTCAGGGAGGTCCTGTTTTTATCTTGATCCATCCTGGCCATAGGGTGGTTTTGTCTGACACTGATGCTCTGTGAAATCATTTGCATTCATTAGAGGGACACCACTATCTAGCTGTGAGTGACAGCCAGCCCCTGGCAGCACTCAGGCACAGCTGTAGTGCCAGGCTGGCTCTGGCAGGGCAGGGCAGATCCTTTTGGAGCCCTGTCTTAGCTGCTTCCACCTTGGTGTGGGTCTTGCCTCTTCAGTCTGCTCCATGAAGTACTGCCACGTTAGTCTTCCTCAAACATCCCTTTACTGATATAAATAGTGGTTCTTCATGGTTTGGCCCAACTCTGGCTACCTCTGTTTACCAGTGTGCTGTTTTAGTCAGACTGGTTTCCTCGGTGTAGTCGTTTTTCCTCTGCTTTGCTGCTTTCCCTTGTGTTGTCTTTGCTGGTTCCGTGGGAATCGCGCTGCTTAACTCTGAGCTTCATTCTCTTCATCTTGAACCCTGCCTCTCAGGGTTCTTAGAATTAAAAGAGGTAACACAAGTGAAAACATTTGGTATATGATAGGCACTCGTACTTCATGAATTTTCCTTGTTTACTTGTCATTGATTTTCTTCACTGATCAGTGGCATTAGGTACTGTGTCATAATTTAGCTCTTAATTTGGTTATTATTAGGTCTTGTTAGTCACTCCCCCTCTGGTTTTAGCCTCCTTGGGGACAGGGTCCTAGTCTTATTTTTCTCTGTGTTTCCACAGCTTAGCACAGTGCTGAGTGTACACACAGACAGTGTATGTCTCCATGGCTGAGATTTGCTGGGTTATCAGAGCACTGGGTCTGCAGGTAACATCTGAGTCATGTTCCTGATGGCTTTTTGAAACTTTCTCCTTCCCTTAAATAGTTACTGCACTTGGTTAGTACCGATTAGGAGAGTTTGGGCCACAGGCTGAATTCTTGGTATCAAAGCTGTAATTCCATGTAGTCACCAAAAAGTTTATATCAAAATAAATATATATAGAGGAGTATTTAATTCACCTATTAGAAATTACTTAAAGCTCAAAGAATGTAAATTTTAAGCATAATTTCATACCAGTGTACTTTTACTCTCAGCCTACATGCAGCCAGTTACACACAGAGCATTTTAATTTTAAAATAATTATTTAAACAGTTATTTGTAATTTTTAATATTGGCCTTTCTCTTCTGTGTGTATCTGAGTGACACAAGATGAGCTCTCAGATCTACTGTTATTTATTTAAAAAATTTTTAAATGTGTCTTTATTTCGGAGAGAGAGAGAGACAGAGCGTGAGAGGGGAGCAGGGGCAGAAAGAGACAAGAGACAGAATCTGAAGCAGGGTCCAGGCTGTCAGCACAGAGCCTGAAGTGGGGCTCAAACCCACAAACCATGAGATCATGACCTGAGCCAAAGTCAGACACTCAAGGGACTGAGCCACCCAGGTGCCGCTGATCAACTGTTGTTTTTATTTTTTAATGACTTTTAGAATACCAGCTTCTTTATCTGCATTCCTCTGACACTGCTATCTAATAAAGTAAATTTCTCTTCAGTCCTTTTCCTTTGTTTAATCCTAGGGATCTTAATCCATGGGCTTCTGTTTCCTCATTCATAAAGTAAGGATAATATCTATCTCATGTGGTTTTATGAGGATTAGATGAAAGAACACATAAGAGTACCCAGGATAGTGACTGGAATCTTGTGTTGCTTCTGAAAAACGGTGGCCACCATTCACCTCTGTCAGGATTAGCTGAGGGTGGGGCTTACAAAAGTCCGTTTTCCTGTGCTTCTCAGAATAGCTACTATTTTAGGTCCAGGAAACTACATTCTTACCAGACTACTTGGGTGATGCTCGTACCCCCTAAATTTTGACACCTGCTTACCTTAGGGACAGGGATGCGTTCCTTTTGGATCTCTTCTTTGCCTACTTTAATTGTCATGTTGGCACTAAAGTTTGAGAACACTAGGGCCAAATAAATATTACTTGAATAGGAATATTTGCAGCTATTGTCAGTAATAGCCTGATTAAGTCTTTTTTTTTTTTTTGTGGTTACATGATAGTTTACTTAAAGTAACCAGAGTATTATTGTTGGATTAACAACACCCTATATTTTAATTTCAATAATGATTCCATGATATTAGCAAATACAAAACATTGGTTTGTAATTCAGATTATTCCCTTAGGACAGGACCCCCCCCCATAGTTTTTAATTAAAAAAATTTTTTTTAATGTTTTATTTATTTTTGATACAGACAGAGACAGAGCATGAGAGGGGAAGGGGCAGAGAGAGAAGGAGACACAGAACCGGAAGCAGGCTCCAGGCTCTGAGCTAGCTGTCAGCACAGAGCCTGACTGCGGGGCTTGAACCCACAAATATGAGATCTGACCTGAGCCGAAGTTGGAGGCTTAACCGATTGAGCCACCCAGGCGCCCCTTAATTGGAAAATTTAAAGTCTTCAGTGTTTTTTAAAGGTTAGTCCAGTGTTTTTTTTTTTTTTTTAAGCAAATTTTACTGTCTTCTGTCTTAACTTTGCTTTTGTCTAAATTTCCTGAACTTGACCTTTGTATGTAAGTGGTGTAAATTAAGACCTTTCTTTTGTTGCTTTCAGTCAAGAGACACAACTCAAACTGCTAGATGATTCTGTAAGTCTACTTTAAAATGCTCAAGACTGGGCATAGGAGCACATGTACCCCAATGTTCATAGCGGCACTTTCTACAGTAGCCAAATCATGGAAAGAACCTAAATGTCCATCAACTGATGAATGGATCAAGAAGATGTGGTATATATATACAATGGAGTACTATATGGCAATGAGAAAGAATGATATATGGCCATTTGTAGGAAAGTGGATGGACCTAGAGGGTGTCATGCTAAGCGAAATAAGTCAGGCAGAGAAGGATAGATACCAGATGTTTGCATTCATAGGTCTAACAGGAGAGACCTGGCAGGGGACCATGGGGAGAGGAAGGGGGAAAGAGAGCGGGAAAGAATGAGGGACACAGATCAAGGGAGACTACTGAATACTGGAGACGAACCATGAACTGAAGGGGGAGGGGGAGAGGGGGTGATGGTCATGGTGGGGGGTACTTGTGGGGAGAAGCACTGGGTGTTATGTGGAAACCAATTTGACAATAAACTATTTAA
>PJEM01008152.1:0-16596 GCA_004023845.1 Helogale parvula | reverse complement strand
GATTTAATGAGCAGAGTATTTGCAGATGATCAGTATATTGAGAAATCAAATGATTCATGTAGCTACTATGCATAGAACGTGGTAAAAGGCAAACAGGTGGGGCCTAAGTTAAAAACGGAGCATAGTTTTCTGTGCAAACTGATACTTCCTATAACTATTTTCCTTGTATGTGGAGACATGTCCTATTTTTTTCTTTTTCTTTTTGTAAATGAACAAATTATTCAATTATCCCGTTTGTTTAGAGCAGAGCTCTCTCTTACATGCATTCATAGTGTATATCTTTTATACCAATTGCTTCATTGTATTTTAATCAATATAAAATATAATTTTTTGTTGTCTTTGGAAGTTCTGGATGCAGGAACTGTGTCTTGTACTGTTACCAATATATACCAATTCTGACTATTCTTCTTGAAAGTAAATTAAATTCCTTAGTGTAGTTATAAGCCATGTTTCCTTCATTTTTCTATTAATAGAGGTAGATGATTTTATTTATTTTGTTATCCTGGAGGCTGACTGATCCTCTGCCTTCCTTAGAGGCCTAGTGGCCATCCTTTTTAAACAGTGTTTTGCTTCTCTAAATTTCTTCTTTCTTTAACTGCTGTAGTTTGGAGAACTGCAGCGTTGCTGTGTCTCTAAGGCTGTGATCATTGGCGAGAATGAGTATGTGTGGATTCCTTTTTTTGGGGGGAGGGATTACCTTTGAGATTAGTTTTTAGTTAGTATTTACATATCTGTCTGCATAAAGTAGTGAAAAATAGCTCTGTATTGGATGGAGCAAGAAGACCTAGGCCTGAGTCCTTCTTCCACTTTTTGTCACATTTGTGACTTCTCATTTTCCTCATTTACGAAATAAAGGTGGTAATTCTTACCATTATTGATGGGGTTGTAGTGTAGATCAGATAGTTAATATTGTTTTTAGAAATGAAAGATAAATTAATAAATCAAGAGTTGGAATGGGGCTTTGATTTGTCTCTTTTGGATGGAACATTCAGAAGTTAATGTAGTTATTTGTATGAATATCACCTATAATGTCTTTTGGGGAACAAATCTGCTATGACCCTTTCTGGAGGGATTTGAACCTATTAAGACTTCTGTCATATCTTTTAAGGAGCTTTGTTGTCAGGTTTTGTTTCAGGTTCTGGTTATGCTGTTTACTAATTGTATGAACCTCGAAACCTGCTGGCTGAACCTGGTTTCCTCATTGATAAAATGTGGGTTAATAATAAATAATAAAATCACCTGAAGGGATTTTATTGCTGAAGGGAATAAACATGAAAACCTATGATAAAGTATGGAACGGTCAATACAATGCCTAGGATATTGTTGATGATGATAGTAGTCAGCACAGAGTGTGATGATTCTTCACACTTACAGAATACTTGCTAGGTGTCAGAAAAATGCCAAGGGCTTTAGTGGGCATTATCTCATATAATCTTGCCAAATCTTTTGAAGTTTCTAAAGGTGTTCTTACTATTCCATTTTGTAGGAAAGGAAACTGAAGTTTAGATAAACTGTACATTGATCAAGGTATACAGCTTATTCTTCCTCAATTCAGAGCCCATGGTGTTTATTACTAATTAAACTTTTCATTCCTGTGGGAAACAGATATCAGATATCAATACTGGATATCAGGTGAGGTCTGTGATGCAGTAACATTGGTCATAACATATTTCTCAGAGGTTAGAAAGAAGGTACACACAACGTTGGCTACATAACCCTTTCTGGTAATATGTAGCTAGTCCAATAGTTTAGAGATTTAGGTTGAAGTTACATATTTTTGTTTTCTTCAGTATCTTTAAGACATTTTTGTGAATGGCATGTGTTAAAGTAGTGAAAAAAACAATGTTAGACTTATTAAAATATGAAATATTATTTGGAATTAACCAAAAACTACTCAGACTGCATTGAAGTTTTCTTTCTTTTTATCATAAAGGCCCCAAATAACAGGATGGATGACATAGAAAAAGAGAGCTACTAATTACTGTTTGTGTGGATGCTCATGGCTGGCATAAATATGTATTTATATTTCTGTGCTGTCCCTTCTTCATTGCTCCGTGTTCTTAGAAAGAGAGCTGATGGTGAGAGTCACAATTATATGAGAGAACATAATTACCTGATCTCCACTCTGCCTTCTCACAAGCCGTCCCTTAAGCCTGTAGGTCAGCGATACAGGTAACTTAGTGACTGTTCTTCCCAAAGAAGTTCTTTAGTTTCATTTTGGGAGAAAGAAATCTTTTATTTACATACAGCAATACTTTGGTAACTGTGTATTTAAGGGGAAGAATAAGGTACCTTTGGGGGCTCAGGTAAGTATTTTGATGTTAGTCTTAAAACATTTTCTTTCATGCTGTGAATGTAACTTGTGATAAACTGATGCTCTGGGTACCTTAACGGTTGTTCTTTTCATTGCCATTTTTGTCTGACTCATTATGTAATACTCTTTAATGTTTTGCTTGAATTAATGTGAATGTTTAGGAGAATACGAGATTTAAAGGACTTATCTACAGCTTATTCTTAGTTTTATATTAAAGCACATCAGCTAAGGTATACATATCATCAAGGGGGAAATCCTTTGATTACTTTAACTTTGGTAACTTAAAAAGGAACATTAAAAAACAAAGGTCATCTGGGTGTAGTAGAAAATTAGTTTTGTTGCTGTGAACACTAAATCCTTTCTAAGTACAAGTGGGTTTTGTTTAGGTTCAAGAAAGCGGCATTGAGATCTACTGGTAGTATAAGAAACTATAGTCCAAGTCAGAAGAAACTTGAAATTTGAGGTAACTAACTACTTGGATCTTTTTGGGAAATCTACTTATGTTACCATAGACCAAGATTTGGGAATCTTGGAGGTCCCCTGGTTTGTTATTCTCATGGTGCAATGGTTTCTTTTCTTTGTCCCCTACTGGCAGTTTTCCAGGATCTCTTGGGACATTTCCCTTACTGGGAAGTGTACCGCCTTTGTTTCCCTGCGCCTGAAATTAGAGCAGTGCTCATTCCTCACTGTGTCCTGGGTTATTGTGCTTATAAAACATATGGAACTTGTTACCTTAATTTTATTGGCTAAAGTTATGTGTTTTTATTAGATCCTTAGAAGAAGGTGCTGTCCTGAGATCGAGTAGCTGTTTCTCTCCTGCTGTGTTTGAGGAGGTGTACTTGTGCCTCTGAGTGAGGGTGGTAGGGAGCCCACCATGGCTGCTAATCTGCGGTGAGGCACAGGGCTTGTGTCTAGGCCAGGAAAGGAGGTAGACTGGTTTATTAGCCATTGTAGCCGTGAAACAAATCTGAGGGATGCAATACCAGCTTGTGCTACGTGGATGCTTATGTATGTGATGGGTTTAGATACATGATGAATCAATCAGTTTATAGAGTGATAAGAAGTGGCTGATGGGTCTAGTCTGTGACACTGAGGGTTAGATTGGTAGGGGGGGACTGCCATAGCTTACACTTGCCAGTGAGACCATTCGTATAAAGATGATATGCCCTGACCTGTCCGAGAATGTTGTGTCTCCTCTGATGGCAAACTGAGTCACTTTGATGTTATGGAAGAATACTTAGAAGTTACAGAAGTTTTTTGAGTTCCTGAGAAAGGAGATAGCATATGGACCTAACGGTATTTAGAGCAGATTTCTATCCATAATGTATTTATAGCACTATTTCCTGTTGGTTATTTTATTTTATTATTTTATATTGATTGATTGATAGTAGGCTCCATGCCCAATGTGGGCTTGAGCTCATGACTCCCAAGATTGGGGGTTGCGTACTCTACTGCCTGAGCCAGTCAGGTGCCTGCCCTCTGCTGGGTATTTTAAAAACTGAGATATAAAGAGATCCTTGGGGTGGGGTAGGGGCTTAGGTTACTTCGATAACATTGAGATTTGCTTTCATTTTACAAGGCTCAAAGTAGCAGAGTGCAAGGAGCAAAGGAGGTTTGGTTACTATGTTTTCTGTGTACCCCTTGCTAGTAAAACTTATTTTTGCTGTGCAGTGCTAAGTGTGCAGTGTAAGAGAGCTGATGTGAGAGCTATTCTTGTGTCAGAGAACATAAACACATGCTTCTCCAATTAGGAACCACAGAATAGAGAGGCGTTCATTAGTCTTATCTTGCTAAGATTTTTGGAAGTACTTTAATAGAGTAGAACATGTGTTGAGAATTGTTGAAGCTGGTTTGTGAGCCCCTGAAGGTGCATTATACTTTACTGCTTTGTGTGTGTAATGTTTCATTTTATAAAATATTCAATTAAAGGCACTTTAAACATGTATGATAGAAAACCTCACATGGAGTCTCAGGAGCTAGACTTCTAGCTCCTATTAAATATAAGAGACTTGAACAAATTTATATGATCAAGATGGCGGAATCCAAACAAAGGTTGTGGGGGAAGGGATAGTTTCTGCCCCATCCGACACTAACACATTTATTCTTGTTTTTGGACATTGAACTTTACAAACTATTTGCCTGGGGCACCTGGTGGTTCAGTCAGTTAAGTGTCTGACTTCCGCTCAGGTCATGATCTCAAAGTTTTTGAGTTGGAGCTCTGTGTCAGGCTCTGTACTGACAGCTTGGAGCCTGGAGCCTGCTTCAGATTCTGTGTCTCCCGCTCTCTCTGCTCCTCCCCAACTTGCACTCTGTCTGTCTGTCTGTCTCTCAAAAATAAATAAACATCAAAAAGAAAAAGAAACTGTATTCGTCTGTTTTATGTGTTCCTTAATTAACAGAGCACTTAAAACATTATATGCTAGCCCAAAAAACAAAATAACAATAACAATAACAAAAGACATAGTTAACTGAACTAAGAAGCCTTGCGCTGTGTCCCATCCGTGTGTGTAGGAATGGGTGAGTAACCAGTAGGAAACTTCCTTTTCCAGCCGGATGCTTTTGGGGAAGCAAGTCATTTGGGGAAGTTTTGACTAAATAAATTATTTTGTAGGCTGTGACCTATAATGCTGGAAAATTGTTTTTCTTCTGGGTAAAAATACCATTCACACATGTTAGCTGAAATTTTCCCTGAATCAGGAAATATCCTAGAAATTAGTATTTGATATTTAGTATATAGTAAAGTAATTTTACCTGAATTTTCCTATACCTGGTCCTTGGCTCTTTCTATAAACCATACTATTTCCTTTGAATAGTTGCTGATTTTTTTGATATTTAAATGTTGTGGTTAGAAAACGTGTATTTTTTAAATCTCTGGGTTTGCACAAATTCCCATTTTATTCGTAATATCTGCTGTAACCTAGAGCACACTTAAAGTCTAAAGACGATACATCTTTCCTTAGACTTCACTTCCAAGTGACATCTTTCCCAACATAGTAATCTATGCAAATCACATAAGAATATATATAACTTACTCATTATTTATCACAATAGGTTTCTACATGCCAGTCACTGTTGTCGGTACTGAAGATACAGCAGGAACAAAACAGACAAAATCCTTGCTTTGTTCTTGACACATGCCAAGCACATGGATTGAGTGATTGTTTTAAATTTACATCCAAGTTAATTAGCATATAGTGCAGTAATGATTTCAGGAGTAGTTTCCAGTGATTCATAGTGCTCATCCCAAGTATCCCCCTTAGTGCCCCCTGCCCATTTAGTCCGTCCCCCCACAACCGCTCCAGCAACCCTCAGTTCTCTGTATTTAAGAGTCTCTTGTGTTTTGTCCCCCTCCCTGTTTCTATTATATTATTTTTGCTTCCCTTCCCTTAAGTTTATCTGTTTTGTGTCTTAAATTCCACATATGAATGAAGTCATGTGATACTTGTCTTTTTCTAATTTTGCTTAGCATAATACACTTTAGTCCCATCCACATTGTTGAAAATAGAAAGATTTTATTCTTTTTGATTGCTGAGGAATAGTACACACACACACACACACACACACACACACACACGCACACACAATGTTCTTTATCCATTCATCTGTTGATGGACATTTGGGCTCTTTCCATACTTTGGCTGTTGTCAATAGTTCTTGGAAGGCAGCTATACTCACCACTATACCACCAACGCTGGCTGTCAATAGTTCTTAAGCACGTGCATTTTTATACCAAGTCCACAGTGCCTAGCACAATGCCATATGGAAGGATATACCTTCAATGAAAGTGTGCTAAACAAATAACCTTTTAAAATAAGTGCTGTTTTTCTCATTTGACAGTCAAGGTGACTGAAGCTTAAAGAGGTTACTTGACCAGAGTCACTTAGCCATTAGTGACAGAGCTGGATGTCAGATCCTTGTGACCTCAGACCTAAGCTATGAACCATGACCCTGTCCTGCCTCCGGGGTAGAGGACAGGTGTGCACGTGAGCACTCGCATGTGCATAGACAGGCACTTCCTCACCACCAGCACTTTCATACATAGTACCTTCAGTATTTACTTGTATTTTAGGTGTGTGTACTGAGATGCAATTAAATTAAATCTATCATTTAAAGCATCAGTTATTAGATACTCTTACTGTGGTTTAGGTTAGTTTATTTTCCTTGTTTTATTTTTATTTATTTTAAATGTTTTATTTATTTTTGAGAGAGAGAGAGAGAGAGAGAGAGCGAGCCAGCTAGCAGGGAAGGGGCAGAGAGGGAGAAACAGAATCCGAAGCAGGCTCCAGGCTCCGAGCTGTCAGCGCAGAGCCAGATGCGCGGCTTGAACTTAAAAACCGTGAGATCATGACCTGAGCCAAAGTTGGACACTTAACCTACTGATCCACCCAGGTGCCCGTCTTTAGTCTTAATCCTTGTCATAATGTTTGGTAAATTATAACTCTGTGCCCAGCACAATGTTCTCGTAATAGGTTTTCAGTGGGTATTTGTTGGAATGAAAAAGTGGGAGGGCTTCTGTAGCTAATTTTCTCAGTCATCTTTGTTCTTAGTTACATAAGTATGTATTTGGTTACTTGAGATTGACTTTTATGGTTTTCTCGCTCCAGCTACTTGATATTTAATAATTGGTTGTCTTAGTACTAGTAATGTAGCTGTAGGTGGCTTTTGTGCTGCAGGGCAGGTGTAGGCCTTTGTAAAGATCCATTCTTAGTGTGTGAAAAGCACTTGTTCTCTCAGCTGAGCAGTCAGTAACCCAGCGTTAGAAATGCTGTCTATGGTCAGAGGACAAGTCCTAGGCTTTGGAGCCAAGTAGGACTGGACTTATTCCAGCTTTTTGAGTTATTATGTTTCTTTCAACAAGTTGTATAAATTGCATGAGCTTTTATTTTCTCTTTTATAAAAAGGATTTTATAAAAGTATCTGTTGCAATAATAACTATGTCATTGAGTGTTTACTGTATACAAAACAAAAAGTCATGACATACTAAGGTCATGTAAACCTGCTGGTAGGTCACATAGTCACTCGAGGGGAATGCAAACCAGGTCTGTCTACTTGCTAAGCTAAATTCCCTCTGCCCGTTTATTCAAGTGGCTCTCCATGTTTCATAAAGAGCATTAGAATACAGTCATGTTAACAGGTGATTTTAGAATGTGGGGAATTTTTTAAAAAGTCTGGTGCTTATTGGAGAAAGCTTTCACAGTTAATTTGGTCAGTAAGACTAAATTTTAATTTCAAAAATCTAATAAACTCCTTGATTACTTTATCCAGGTATCATATAAGAAGGAAAAGTGGAATGCATAAACAGAAAATTCTGAATAGTCCTTAAAAGAGACTATGAGATAATTTTTAGAAACAGTTTAATTTTGAGAAAGAGAAGTTAGGTTTAAATATATTGCAAATTAATCATATTTTATAAAAATTTTAAAATATTTATTTACTTTTGAGAGAGAGACAGAGTACAAGTGGGAGAGGGATAGAGAGAGAGAGGGAGACACAAACTGGAAGCAGGTTCCAAGATCTAAGCTGTCAGCACAGAACCCGATGGCGGGCTCTGAACCCACGAAGTGCGAGATCATGACCTGAGCCAAAGTTGGACACTTAACCAGCTGAGCCAGCCAGGTGCCTTTAAATTAACCATATTTTAATGTTCGTGTAGATTCAAACAATTTACATTGGTTTCAGTTCACATCAGAGATGTCTGTAAATGTAAGAGTCTGAAGCACTTTGTTTTTAATAGAGAAACATGACTAGTTGGAACAATTTCTTTTTGTAATCCCTCCTTTAAAAAGTTGCTGAGTTGGAGTAATCCAGAGACAAGCTGTCATTTGCAGCTTTTTGTGGCATATTTGAAAATTGAATAGGCAAGAGTTTTGTGTCTTAATGACGCGTCTGTTTTTACATGTAATGTTCAGGCGATGACAAGTTAAAAAGCTTGTACCACCTCCCCTCTCCCCCCACAAAGAAAGAGTTATTTTTGTATTGTATATTTGCCTGGGAATACGAGGAAATGGGTTTTTATCCTAAGAGTGGAAAAAAGGACATTGCACAAATCAAGTGGATTTTAGGTGGGTCTTAAACATCCTTGTAAAATGAAACTCTTCCCATAGCCTGGTTCAGGACTTATATTTAGGATATAAATGCCTTTTTGCTTAGGTCACTGGTCCTAAGTTTCTTATTTTTTAATTTTTTTAATGTTTTATTTATTTACTTAAAATTTTTTTTGTTTAAAAAATTTTTTTTTTGTTTTTGAGAGACAGAGAGAGACAGCATAAGCAGCACGAAGAGGGGAAGGTTAAAGAGGGAGACACAGAATCTGAAACAGGCTCCAGGTTCTGAACTGTCAGCACAGAGCCCGACGTGGGCTCGAACCCACAAACTGTGAGATCATGACCTGAACCAAAGTCAGAGGCTTAACCGACTGAGCCACCCAGGTGTCCCCACTAGGTCCTAAGTTAAATAGCACCTTCTTCTTAGTGCTTAGTGGGCAGTAGAGTGGCTTAGAATCATATTTCTAAAATGTGGTCCGTGGCCCAGCAGCATTCATGTAAATAGTTACTTTCTGGAAATGTAAAATCTCAGGCCCAACCCAGAACTGCTTAATCAGAGTGTACCTTTTGACAAGGTCTCTAGCTGATTTATGTACATATTAAAGTCTGATAAGCACCAGTTGAATATGAGGACTGAATATGAGCTGTGGAGCCAGGCTACCAGAGTTCCTGATTCTGATACTTTCTAACTTTGTGACAATGGGTGTTATTTAACCTCCTGTGTCTCCTTTTCTGATCTGTAAAACAGGGATAAAATTGGCATAGTGTGCAATGTTTAGAGGAATGTAGTTAATAGGAAATGATCCACTAGGATTAACCAGATATTTTTAAGGTATAGAGTACACTGTATATAGTAGATGTGTAATCACAGGGTAAAATACCCATATTCATTAGCATGAACTCCATTAATTTATAGGTAAAGGTAAAAATTTTTTTTTAAAGTTTTATTTATTTTTGAGACACAGAGAGAGACAGAGCACAAGTGGAGGAGGGGCAGAGAGAAAGACAGAGATAGAATCTGAAGCAGGCTCCAAACTCTGAGCTGTCAGCACAGAGCACAACACAGGGCTGGAACCCACTCACTGTGGTATTATGACCTGAGCCGAAGTCAGACACTTAACTGACTGAGCCACCCAGGTGCCCCTAGGTAAAGTTTTTAAAAAAGAGCTTAGGATCATATACTAAGATTTACCTTTTTATACCCTATTTCTGTATTTCTTGTCATAGAATAACAAAACGAAATCTAGGTAACAATTTTTGAGCATGAATAAAATAAATTTAACCTATTATGCTTTATAGTTAAACTTTTAACGTGCCATAAATCATTATAAGGTTGAGGTGAGATTTGATTTTCTTTGCCAAAGTACCAAAGGCAGCACCTTAAATATCCTGAGAGCGCAAACAGGACCAAATTCCTTACTTATCTCCTACCCATCCTAGCGCTAAGGCTCAGCAACTTCCCTCTCGCAGTACCTGATGGAATTGTCTCATGCAGTAGCACTTTTCTGGAAGGGTGGTGAGGGAAAGGAGAAGAGGGAGATACTGGGAAGGAAGGGGAGAAGGACCTGCAGACAGCACCCTCTTGTTGCCTCTCCTTCCTCCCCCTTTTCCCTCCATTTACCTTGAAGAGTTGCTGACCTCTGCTGTAAATGTTGAACTCCTCTATACACATTAAAGCTTAAGAACAGTCCCAGTGCTTACGTTTTATAATTCTATACATAGAATTAAGTTTTGTTGTTGATAATTGTTTAGTATGGGGGGGGCACCTGGGTGGCTCAGTTGGTTAAGTGTCTGACTCTTAGTTTTGGCTCAGGTCATAATCTCATGGTTTGTGGGATCAAGCCCTGTGTTGGGCATTGACAGCATGGAGTCTGCTTGGGATTCTCTCCTCCCTCCCTCCCTCCCTCTCTCTCTTTCTCTCTCTCTCTATCTCTCTTTCTCTCTCTGTCCCCTCCCATATATAAATAAACTGAAAAAATTGTTTAGTGTGAGTTTGCAAATTTTTTTTAAACATTTTATTAATTTTTGAGAGACAGAGAGAGACAGTGTGATCAGAGGAGGGTCAGAGAGAGGGAGACACAGAATCTGAAGCAGGCTCTAGGCTCCGAGCTGTCAACACAGGCCCCGAAGCGGGGCTTGAATCTGCGAACTGTGAGATCATGACCTGAGCTGAAGTTGGCCACTTAACTAACTGAGCCACCCAGGCGTCCCTTGTGTGAGTTTTTAAAAAGAGTAGTTAGGCCTCATTACTCCTGAACTGTGTAAAACAAACGTCTTTCTTACCTGTGGGGGCAAACTACAGCCAACAAAGTTTAAGGAAGAGCTGAAAGCACCCTAATGTAGAATTAGAATATTTTGTGTTCTCTTCCAGTTAATTTATTTAGGTGTTAATTATGATTAGTTATATATAGGATTAGATTAAAAATAAGTCCTCAGTAACTTTTTAAGAAAGTTTTATTATTTATTTTGAGAGAGAGAAAGAGCTGGAGAGGGACAGAGGGAGGGAGTGAGAGAATCCAAAGCAGGCTCTGTGCTCAGTGTGGAGGCTGATGTGGGGCTTGAACCCCGGAACTGTGAGATCATGACCTGAGCCAAAACCAAAAGTTCGATGCTTAGCCAACTGGGCCACCTTAGTGCCCCAGCCCTCAGTAAGGTAGGTCTCAGGTATTGAATTTGAGTTTGCCCTATGCTTAGTGGCCATACAGATTTGTTTTGTTTTATAGATGAAAATTTCAGCTTTATTAGTGATAGAACATTGGATAACATGGCTCTGATGTACAGCAACTGTACATCAGTTCATATAGGTTTGGGTAATGGAGACACACTTCATCTCTTGGCAGTGCTGGGACAAGCACAGGCTTTCCTTTGAGAGGAAAACCTGCTCTAAAACTTGTGATATGAAGGAGTTGCCCCCAAAAAGAACTGTAAAGGGATTGAGCCATGTGTGTCCAGCTTCCTAGTCTCACCAGTCATGTGAGTCATAAGTGGCTTTTGATTGCCAGTGCAGAGTGTCCATCTTTGATGGGAGGAGGACAATTTCAGTACATAAAAAATGTTTTTCAAATTCTACAAGGCCTATTAGAATGTCAGTAATATTCCTAGCTAGAAGCAACGGAACTTGTAAAACAGTGTTTTTTTTTTAATAAGAATGGTTCTGAGATAAGCCTACAGCGGTAATTTATAGAGCTAGTTGTAAAAGACATTTCTTCTCTGAGATGAACAGAATACCCATTGGCAAAAGTAATAAAGAGTCAACCTTTACCAATTAAAACGACAACAACAGCAAAATAAAGAATACCATAATAAATCAGATTTACTCTAAATATGTTCTAGACCTAAACTGCTAACGTAGAACTTATCTCCAGCATGTAAAACACATTAGATTCAACTTACTGGTTTTCCTTATTGCTGGAACTTAAGCCATGTGAAAAGATTAAGTAAAAAGTTAAGATACATACTAAATAAGGGAATAAAAAGATTCATCAGAGAAGACCAGATCAACTAGAAATTCTGTTTTTAATGTTTTTAAATGTTTAATATTTATTTATTTTTGAGAGAGAGAGAGAGAGCGAGCATGAATGGGGGAGGAGCATAGAGAGAGGGAGACGCAGAATCTGAAGCAGGCTCCAGACTCTGAGCTGTCAGCATAGAGCCCAACACAGGGCTCGAACTTACAAACTTTGAGATCATGACCTGAGCCAAAGTCAGATGCGCAGGTCACTGAGCCACTCAGATACCCCTCAACTAGAAATTCTTGTACAGCTCTTTAGTAGTAATCACACTGTGCAAAGCATAGAAAATCTTTAAAGGGAGTGGCCTCAGTCTGTACATTCAGTTACACATCAAGTCTTGTCAGTTGTTCCAGCAAACATAACTTGAATTTGTACGTTTCTGTTTTCACTGTAGCCAGCCTTATCAAGCAGGTGCATGCATATGGTGACACATAGGTACAGATGGATCTGTGCTTCTGTATATCTATGTGTGTCTCTCTTTGTGTGTATATTTTAAGAGAAAAAATAGTCCAAGAAAACTACACGCACTATATTTGGTTTTGGGAGAAGTAACCCTAAAAGAGTGTATTCTGTCCTGTTCCAGATGTTGGTATTTATCTCAGAGCAGAAAGCAGGCGCATTAAAACATAGAGGTGTAGATAGTGTCATCAAAGAGAGTGAGCCCACTGTGTACAGGGATCTGTATGAGCTCTACTGGGACCACAAATGTCAGATACATGTCGTACATGCTACGACTCCTTTTCCTCAGAGCAAGCTTCACTAATCTCTGATTCTGTGGGACTCGCCTCAGAATCTTTCTTAATCCCTTTCTCCTGCTAGCCAGCCATTATCAGCTGACTATAGAATAGAATAAGAAACCTTTTCTTTTAAAAAAATTTTTTTTATTAATGTTTTTATTTATTTTTGAGAGAGAGAGAGAGCATGAGCAGGGGAGGGTTAGAGAGAGAGGGAGACAGAATCTGAAGACAGGCTCCAAGCTCTGAGCTGTCAGCACAGAGCCCGATGTGGGGCTCAAACCCATAAACTGTGAGATCATGACCTCAGCTGAAGTCGGATGCTTAACCGACTGAGCCACCAGGGGCCCCAAGAAACCCTTTTCTACTTATTATATAAGTAAGGGTCCTGGGCATCTCGTATATCCTTAAGGCTTCACATATCATCACTATTTTAACTCAAATTTTTTAGATCTTTGATCGTAATTGTAATGCTGTACTGAAGCTCTGAACTTTCCCCCTGTAGTGGGCAGCAGCTGAAATCTCTGTTCAGTTCTTTTACCTTTATGGGGTTGCTTGCAACTTGTCCTATTCATGTGTAGTTTGGGATTCAGCCAAAAATTTGGATAGAGCTGATACTTAGAATTTGGGGCACACTCTCTCTGGGTCTCTCTTTTTATGGTTCCCTTCCCCCTTCATTTTCTACCTGTGGTGGTTGCCCTAAAACTCCGGTTTTTTAAGCCAGTAAGAATGTTTCTATCCTATTTTCAGCTGTCCCACATGGCACAAACCAGGGCGTGCCTTCAGAATAAAAGTCATTCACACCAGCCAGCCGGTCAACTACCCACCCAGCTACCCAGCCACCCACCCCACCAACCTGCCCGGAATTTCTTCCAGTGCCATTCCCTATTCAACTGTAACCCCTTTTCCCTGCCTTCTCATACTCCTGCCTTCTCCGAGGAGTTTCTTTCTGCTTTCAGTTGCTCTCTAGTGCCTTTGCATAGTTGCTTTTTATATTTTTTTTGTTCAGAATTTGTAAGTTGTTATTGGCAGGAGGGTTGCTCCATATAGGGGCAGATACCCATGACTTTTTTCCTTTTGTGCAACCATCACCACTCTCTAATTCTAGAACATTTTAAGCACCTGAAAAAGAAATGCTGTAGCCATTAGGAGTCATTCCCAACCTCCCCTGCAACCAGTAGTATATATTCTCTTTTCATGGATTTGCAATTCTAGACATTCAGTATAAATGGAATTAGATAATATGTAGCTTTTTATGTCTAGCTTCTTTCACTTAGGTCATGTTTTCATTGTGTATTCTTATTGTATCACATGTCATTATGTCATTCCTTTTTATAGCTGAATAATTTCTGTCTCATAGGTATACTGTATCTGTCATTTGATGGGTATTTGGGTTTCTGCATTTTGGCTATTATGAATAATTGATGTTTACATCTTTATCTGCATTCCATGTGCCTTCACTGAGTTCCATTGGTCATCTCTTCTTGGATGGCTCATAGACACCTAAAACTCACTCTGAAATTCAAATCCTTATCTTTTCCTCAAGCCAATACTGCCACCTCTTTTCTTACCTTACCTGCTCAAGCTGTAACCCTGTGTAGCATCTCTTATTTTTCTCCTTCATCCACCATGCCCTTAATTCTTATGGTACAGATGATACACAGTTCAAGGATCTGTGTGATCCTTGGATATTGGAGTATTCAGGGATGTATATGTTATAGAAGGAGGCTCTGATCCAACTGGGGAAGAATAATAACCAAAGTAAATGAACAAAAACTGATTAGTTTAAAATGACTCCTAATACCTTCATTACTTGGAGTTATATGGAAGTATTAATTAAGCTTAGAAAGAATGCTTTTCACAAAGTACTTCTTCAATAAATACTTTTAGGTTGATTTAAGTGGAAAATATGTGAGATTTAAGTAATTTAATCTTTTCTATGAGAAGTACTGATGATTATCAGGCAGCTAGAGTATTGTTTAATGAACTAGAGTTGGTTGTTGTATAAAAACATGAGTTAAAATTAGTCAATTTCATAGCCCTCCTATAGTTTTGACAAGGGCTTACTGATATTTATATATTAAATTCTCTTTAAGAACGGTTTGAGATGTTTAAAGCATGCAGGGCATAGGAATTGAGAGATGAAGGCAGATATGCAATAGCTTTAGGCTGAGCAGTGTCACTGGTGCATAATAAGGCATGTGAACTCACTGTTCTCATGGGAGAAAAACATGCTACACTGAAGGATATGTTTGTCAATTGAAATGATCCTTTGTCTGCATTCATTTCTTGGAAAGACCAGTATATGACTAGGTGCTTTACAAGGAAAGATAGTTCTTTGGATTTTGGTGCCTCTTTTCCATTTTGTTACTCTGTGTGTTTTTTTTTTACTAGACTGTCTATCATTGAATAGGTCTGCTTTCTGCTATTGTTTCCATGTTTGGTTTCTTTGCCTTCTTTTGCCAACTCTTCTTTGCCTGCATGGGTATATTTATTTCAACAAACATTTGCTGTATTGTGCTAGGTACTAGTGACTGGGGGAGTCACGGCGATGGCTGACATGGCCTAGGGGAGACCTTAGGGTGAGAAGAGATTAGGTGTGGGGACCGAGTCTGAGGGAACTTTGTATGGTTACAGGGTAGTGGAGCAAGAGAGACCGTGAGAAGGAAAGCAGAGAAAGAGGAGATGGTCATAGATGCCAAGAGAAGATAGTTTCAGGAAGGAGGAGTGGTTTACAGTGTGTAAATCCTATAGAGAAGTTAAATAGAGTGAGGATAAGAAGACACTAACTACTGTTTTAGATTTGAAAATCCAGGGGCTGTTAGTGATGTGTGGGGAAGCAATTTCATAGATTGATTGGTGAGGCTACATTAGATTGTTTGTAAGAGGTCAGGGTTGGTGAAGATACGGGTGAAGTGTGGAGGCAGAGGGGGGCCACTTTGGAAATTAATGCTGACTGACCTCCTTCCGTGGCAGCAGGAGGCAAGCAGGTTGGGTTAGAGTTGCACACGTCAATGGAATGGAAACTTTTACCAGGACTGCCTTGCTTCTGTGGACGTGAGACTGGAGAGGTTGCTTGTAATAAGCTGCTCGTTCATGCAGCTGTTATTCACGGGTAGTTTCCCTTTGTGACTGGATTGCTCTCTTCCTGTTGCCCTTCAGTTTAGGGAGCAGTTCTCAAGCTTCAGTCACTGGACCTATAAATATTTTACTGTATATCTCTAAGTTATAGGACTCTCTTAAGTTTTATTAAATTAAAAAATTTTTTTTAATTTTTGAGAGAGAGAGAGAGAATGTGAGCAGGGGAGGGGCAGAGAGAGAGGGAAATATAGAATCCAAAGCAGGCTCCAGGCTTTGAGCTGTCAGCACAGAGCCTGACATGGGGCCTCGAACTCACAGATGGTGAGATCATGACCTGAGCTGAAGTTGGAGGCTTAACTGACTGAGCCATCCAGGCTCCCTGATGTTATAAGACTCTTAAAGAATAATCAAAACCTTGTTATAACCAAAAGTAATATTTTTTCAATATGGATAAACATTAAGTATTTAAATTTCTTCAATTATTTCATTTTTTGTTCAAATCAGGATCAAATAAGGAATACGTTGTAATTTGCTTATATTGGTTTTTTAAAACATTTTTTTGTTTACATGAAATTTACATAACACCAAAATAACCTTTTTTATCTTTTATTTTTTTATTTTTTTAATATAACACAATTTATTTTTTTAACATATGCAGTTATTTTCTGTCATTTACAATACAGTAGTTACAATGATACTCCAAACAGAAAAACAAAGTAAAAAATCAAAACCCCCACTTCTATTTCATGTAATTAGACTTATACAGAAATTAGAAGGTTAGGTACCAACTAGTTAATCACCTAATTTCACAGCTATCTGAAGTGGCAATTGTAATATAGCAGCTTATCTATGATACATTCAAGATACATGATACAATTTATTACTTGCCCATAAGCTAAAACACAGCCTGC
>PJEM01008151.1:46686-86282 GCA_004023845.1 Helogale parvula | reverse complement strand
TTTCCCTTTCTCCTCTTTTTTTCCCCTCACTTCCCATATGCTATCTGTTTTGTTTCTTGAATTCCTCTTATGAGTGAAATCATATAATAGTTGTCTGTCTCAGATTGACTTATTTTGCTTGACATAATACATTCTAACTCCATCCACATCGTTGCAAATGGCAAGATTTCATTCTTTTTGATGGCTGAGCAATACTCTGTTGTATATATATATATATATATATATATAGCACATCTTCTTTTTAAAATTTTTTTATTTTAGAGAGGGAGAGAGACAGTGCATGCACTAGCTAGGGAGAGATACAGAGGGAAAGAGAGAGAGAGAGAGAGAGAGAGGGAGAGAATCTTAAGCAGGCTCCACACTCAGCACAGGGCTCAATCCCACAACCCTGGGATCATGACCTGAGCTGAACTCAAGAGTTGGACATCCAACTGACTGAACCACCCAGGTGCCCCTATACCACATCTTCTTTATCCATTCATCAGTTGATGTAGATTTGGGCTTGAAGAACTGTTTTAAAGCTCTGTTTTTGGGGGCGCCTGGGTGGCTTAGTTGGTTAAGCGTCCGACTTCAACTCAGGTCATGATCTCACGGTTCGTGGGTTCGAGCTCCGCTTCGGGCTCTGGGCTGACAGCTCAGAGCCTGGAGCCTGCTTCAGATTCTGTATCTCCCTCTCTCTCTGACTCTCCCCTGCTCACGCTGTCTCTCTCTGTCTCTCAAAAATAGATAAAAAGCATAAAAAAAATTTTTAAAAAGCTCTGTTTTTGGAGATGATCTATATCTATTAGCCTAACCTGGTTTTCATTAGGGGTTTTACTTTATGGAATTAGGTTTGAGGAGCAATCATTCAATTGTGTTATATCTAAGTCCACAATTAAGTAATAGGTTTCAAAGGGTTTGATTGTACTCACATCTTCAGCTTTAGTAGGAAGGATGGTCAACATTCTCGATCACGAATGCAGAGAATTCGATGCAATTAGCCAGCTGAGGTAAGTTTCCATATTTTAGGGGCAGTGTGTTCTTTTTGGCTCTAGACTTGCCTCTCCTCAAGAGCTGATGGAGCTCCAGGAACGGAGCCGGGCCTGAGGGAAGGAAAGAATGGAGGCGTATAATCTTTTGCTCAGTTAGGTTCTGAGAAAGTTTTCCCTTTCCTGAAAACTCACGGCTTTCCTCACAATTCTTTCCAGCAATGTCTAGTTTCAGAGCTTGGGAAAAGGAAATGAAACAGAACAAAAATAAATAAAAATAATAGGCAGAAACAAAACAGAAACATTCTGGATCGTGAGGCAAGAGGATTATTTCACACGAGGCAAACTGTTTTTTATATGAACCTGGAGGATTCAAACAGAACAAAGAAGAACATAGACGTGATATCAGCAAGTTGTTAAATTTGTGAAATCCAAATATCTGTTCCGTCAGCCACAACTAGATGGAGTATTAACAATGCCTCGAATTGAGGAAATTTATTTTTTCCGAAAAGCTCAAAACTTTTTGTTTGAGTTACCTCCTTTTTTCCATCCCCAATCTATTGTGAAATATTCTGTTTCTTGTTTGATAAAGGAAGAGATCGAGATCTGTTGAGATTAGGTTGATTTATCCATGCTGGAGACAAGGACTAAATCCTCAGTTTCTCACCTCTCTGTCTTTTCCTGAAAACAAAACAAAAAAACTACACATCTCTCCTGTTATTATCCATATTTACGCGCATTGGCGACTTGTCTGCCTGTTTCACATAAAGAAGGGAATTCTTCATCTTCCGTTGAGCTCATTTTTGGTGCTCTGTTACCACAACTATTTGTTGAGTACCTACTATGTGCCAGCCACATTGCACTGGCATTGTAGTGAGAACAAAACAGACACAATCCTTGCCATTATTGTGGCGCTTAAGTTCTGATAAGACACATAGACAATGAGCAAACAAACATGAATAGACAGTATAATGTTCCATGGTGATAAGTGTTACAAAAGAAAATAATGCACGTAAGTAAAAAGTGCGAGGATGGCGGAGTGGAGAGGATGCTATCGTAGGCGGACAGGTGGAGAAGAGCTGTTTGAGGAGGTCCTGGGTAGAGTGAAGGGACAGCCAGGTAGCTGTTTGGAAGAACAGCACCCCTGTGGTTGAATGAGCTTGATGTCCTGGGATCAGCAATCAGGCTGAGGTGAGTGAGCAGGCCAGAGGACAGGGGTGAGATGCAGGTTGGAGAAGTGGGGAGGCTCTGGATCATGGAAGGACTTATAGACCAGGTCAGGAGTCTGGGATCGTTTTCTGAGTTGACGGAAGCCGAGAGGAGTAAAGTCATCAGGTTGTGTGATAGACGATGGTGGCTTGGTCTGCCATGATAGTAGTGAAGCTGGTGACAAGTGTCCATCTGGGGGGTCTATTTGAAAAGTAGAGCCCAAGAATTTGCTTGATAGCTTGGACTAGGGAGGGACTTAAGGAAAGCAGGAGAATCGAGTATGACTCAGATCTGTGGCTTGAGTACTCAGGAAAGGTGTTATTTTCTGAGAGAGAGGATGGGTGGAAGGTGGCTCTGGGTTATAAGGGACAGGTGGAACCAAGAGTTCTCGTCTGGCCATGGTCATTGGCATCTAAGTGAATATCGTGGAGATGGGCAATAAATCGCTTTTAAAAGAAAATCTTAACTGTAGTTGACATACAATATTATATTAGTTTGAAGTACACACCACAGTGATCTGTCAGCTTTATACAGTACAAAACGCTTGCTATTGTAAGTGTAGTCACCATACAATGTTAGTACAATATCACCGACTACGTTCCCTGGGCTGTACTTTGCGTCCCCGTGACTTATTTGTTTTGTACCTGGAATTTTTTACCTCTTAATCCCTGTCACCTGTTCCACCTGCCCGCTCCCTCCCTCAGGCAACCACCAGTTTGTTCTCTGTATTTGTGAGTCTGTTTGTGGGTTTTGTTCTCGAATGGTTTGTTCATTCATTTGTTTTGTTTTTCAGTTCACATATAAGTGACATCATATGGGTTTGTCTTTCCAGTATGACTTACTTCACTTACTACCCTGTAGGTCCATCTATGTTGATGTGAATGGCAAGGCATGGTTCTTTCAATGGCTGAGCAATATTCCGTTGCATATACATATACACATATATACACAGATGTATTATATATCACATATTTATTTATTTGTTTATCTTATATTTTTATTTTTAAATTTTCTATAACTTATTTATTTATTTTTATAATTTACATCCAAGTTAGTTAGCACATGGTACAACAGTGGTTTCAGGAGTAGATTCCTTAAGCCCCTTGCCCATTTAGCCCATTCCCCCCTCATAACCCCTCCAGCAACCCTGTTTGTTCTCTATATTTAAGAGTCTCTTATGTTTTGTCTCCCTCCCTGTTTTTATATTATTTTTGCCTCCCTTCTCTTATGTTCATCTGTTGTGTATGTTAAAGTCCTCACATGGGTGAAGTCATTTGTCTCTGACTGACTAATTTTGCTTAGCATGATACCCTCTAGTTCCATCCACGTAGTTGCAAATGGCAAGATTTCATTCTTTTTGATTGCCGAGTAATACTCCAGTGTGTGTGTGTGTGTGTGTATATATATATATATATACACATATATAATATATATCCCACATCTTCTTTATCCATCCATCCACAATGGACATTTGGGCTCTTTCCGTACCTTGGCTGTTGACGATAGCGCTGCCGTAAACATTGGGGTGCATGTGCCCTTTCAAAACAGCACACCTGTATCCCTTGGATAAATACCTAGTAGTGCAGTTGCTGGGTTGTAGGGTAGTTCTCGTTTTATATATCACATCTCCTTTATCCGTTCATCTATTGATGGACACTTAGGTTGTTTCTGTATCTTCCTTTTGCAAATAATACTGCAATAAACATAAGGGTGCATATATCTTTTTGAATTAGAGTTTTTGTTTTCTTTGAGTAACTATCCAGGAGTAGAATTAGTGGATTGTATGGTATTTCTATGTTTAATTTTTTCAGGGACCTTAATACCATTTTCCACAGTGGCTGCGCCGATTTACACTCCCACCTACAATGCGCAAGGACTTCCCTTTCTTCACATCCTCACCAACATTTGTTATTTCTTGTCTTTTTGATGCTAGCCATTCTGACTGGTGTCAGGTGATATCTCATTGTGGTTTTGATTACACTTCCCTGATAATCAGTGACGTTGAGCATCTTTTCATGTGTCTGTTGGCCATCTGTATGTCTTCCTTAAAAAATGTCTATTTAGGTATTTTTTCCATTTTTAAATCAGATTATTTGTTTTTTGTTTTGTTTTGTTTCAGTGTTGAGATGTATGAGTCCTTTATATACTTTAGATTATAACCCCTTGTTGGATGGATCATTTCCAAACATTTTCTCACTAGGTTGTTTTTTTGTTTTATTGATGGTCTTCTTTACGATGCAAAACCTTTTTAGTCCATGTAGTCCCAATTGTTTTAGCTTTGCTTTTATTTCCTTGTCTGAGGAGACAGATCCAGAGAAAATGCTGCAAAGGCTGATGACCATGTATCTTCTTTTAGGAGCTTTAAGGTTTCATGTCTTACATTTAGGTCTTTAATCCATTTTGAGTTTATTTTTGTGGATGGCATAAGAAGGTGATCCAGTTTTATTCTTTTGCATGTAGCTGTCCAGTTTTCCCAGAAGTATTTATTGAAGAGACTATCTTTTCCCCATTGTACATTATAGACTCCTTTGTCATAGATTAAGTGGTAAATAACTCATTTGAAAAATTATGTTCTAGAGGAAAACAAAGAATATAAAGCAGTATCTGGAAGGCATTTCAGGGGCTAGTGAGTTGATTTTCTATGGACTTTATTTCTTAGGGGGGTTTTAGGTTCATAGAAAACTTGAGTGGTAGGTACAGAGATTTCTCATTTACCCTTTGCCCCTGGGCCTCCCACAGCCTGCTCCACTATGAGCATTCCCCAGTGGAGTGGTACATTTGTTACAACTAATGAACTTACATCGACATCATCATCACCCAGAGTCCATAGTTAACATTAGAGTTCACTGTCAGGGTCATCAATTCTGTGGATTTGAACAAAAGTGTAATGATATGTATATACCGTTAGAATATCATGCAAAGTAGTGTCCCTGGCCTAAGAATCCAATGTGCTCTACCTATTACTTCCTTCCTCCCCACCTAGTCCCTGGCAATTAGTGAGCTTAAAAAAATTATTTTGTGTGTTTTCTAAGAAGGGAGTTATTATAGCATAGTGGTATGCTGATGAAAATGCTGGAAAGGGAAAGAGAGAGAATTGAAGGCACAGAGTTTTTGAGTAAGAGAAAGGGCAGAGGATTTGATGTGTAAACAAAAGAACCAGCCTGAGATGCGAGCATAGACAGTGCTTCTGTTCTAACAGGTGGAAAATAGTCAATAATGGGTCAGAGGCAGGTCTAATGATAAATGGGGTGGTCGGAGACCAGATAAGTCTTCTGACTGCTTTATTTCCTCAGTGAAATGAGAGAAGCAAGGTTGTCACCTACGAAAAAGTAGAAGCCAAGGTGTGTTAGAGGAGATGGCTCACTCAACAGGTTTTAAGCAACTCCTATGTGCCAGTCACCGTTTTGGGGCCAGGGAAACAACAGTGAACAAACTCCTGTCTGTGTTTTCATGGAATTTACATTATAGTAGATTTGAGAAGGCGTGAGAGGTGAGAATGGGTATTAGTCAGTTTCACTGCAGAAATGAATGACCCAGAGCATCAATGGCTTACCACAAAAAAAAGTTTAATTCTCACCCATGCTGCGTGTCCGCTGAAGGTCATCTATGGCTCTCCCATGGGCTGTAGCTCTGCTCCAGACCGCGAGTAGACGAAAACTCTTCTCAGTCTTGGTCTTCTTCATTTGTGGATCTCCATTAGAAAATCAGCCCATTTGCCATGTGCCCATCTTGTGACGCAAGGACTCAAACAAGGGAGCTCACAGAAACATAGAATAGTTCTTAGAGCTTTCTCAGTGCAGGTTGCGCCCCGTCCCCTTGGCTAAAGCAAGTCCCATGGCCCACCATGACACCAGGGAGATGGAAAGGCAAACCCTCCCAGGACGCATTCCCATTCATAAGAGAGAGGGCAGGTAGAAATACAGAACCTTCCACCAAGAAAGTGGAGTGCTTTTCTATTTTCACTCTGTCTATCACAGATTTAATTATTTGGATCCCTTCTAAATCTATACATTCAGCCCCAACGTTCACCCCTTAGCTACAGTGTGTTATATCAGGCCTCCTTTGAGAGATCTGCCCAGGTCCCATAAATCTCTCAAACTCAACATTTCCCAAACTGAACTCGCTATTTTTTTCCCTCAGTCGTTCTCCTGGATTCTCCATCTCCTTCAAAGGTATCAGATCCTCGGTATCTCTCTCCTTGACTACTACCCTGAGCTTCAGACTTAACCTTCCTAAAATAGGTATCTGATTATACGATAATCAATGTTTCATGGGGATAAATCCCCAGGTCCTTAGCAGAGCCTACAAGGGCGTTTGTAATGTAGCCTCTTGTCACATTCTCCTTAGCAAGTAGTTACACCCACTACCCTGTCCCGAAGTTCTTGAAGTGTGTGAGGCCACTTTATATCCTCATGGCTTTTCTTTCCTTTTTTTTAAAGTTTATTAATTGTTTTAACATTTATTTATATTTTTTGAGAGACAGATCATGAGCAGGGGAGGGGCAAAGAGAGAAGGACAGAAAGAATTGGAAGCAGGCTCCAGGCTCTAAGCTGTCAGCACAGAGCCTGATGTGGGGCTCAAACCCACGAACTGTGAGATCATGACCTGAGCTGGAGTTGGACGCTTAACAGACTGAGCCACCAGGCGCCCCCTTACACTCTGGGAAAACTCTGCCTGGGAAGTCCCTCCACCCCCTGTCTTTCAAAGTCAGCTCACCTTTCTCCTTTTTGAAGTTTTTAGGACTTCTACTCCCAAGAGAATAGACAATTCTTTTTTGCACCTGTTGTAAATTTGTGGCTATCATCGACAAAATGTTTTGCTCTCGTTTGTTTATATGTCTGCCTCCCTCTTCAGGGGGCTGTTGGATGACCCTGCACTTCTCTGGCCTCATGTTTTCACTCGGAACAGGCAGGCAGCCGCTCTTCCTACTTCTGGCTTGCTCCTCGCCGTGGAGGACGGACCTACCTGGCTGGTGGGTGGCAGCCTCTGGCCTTTCTCAACTGGATGGAGCTCATCTACTGAAAGTTCAAAAACACTCAAGGGTTGCTCTTGCTCTTGTTCTATTAACATTCCCCGAGCCGGAAATCTTGGGAAGTGGGTCCGCTCTGCAGCAAGCTTGAGAAGCCAAGAATCTTTTTTTATCCCAGTTTTATTGAGATATAATTGACATCTACGCTTGTGTAACTTTAAGGTGTACACAGGTTAATTTGATACACTTCTATGTTGCAAAATGATTACCACCACAGGGTTAGCTAACACCTTCATCATGTCATATAATTAACATCTCTCTCTCTCTCTCTCTCTCTCTCTCTCTCTCTCTCTCTCGGTGAGAACATTTAAGATCTAGACACTTAGCAACTTTCAAGTATATAAGCAGCGTTATTAACTATAATCACCATGCTGTTCATTGGACCCCCAGAACTTACTCATCCTGTGACTGGAAGTTTGTACCCTTGACCACAAGCTCCCCCCTTTCCCCTGTTCCCAAGGCCCTGGTAACCACTGCTCTATTCTCTGTTTCTATGAGTTCAGTTTTCTTAGATTCCACACACAGGTGAATTTGTTTTTCTCTGACTGACTTACTCCCCTCAAGGGCCATCCATATTGTCACAAATGTCAGGATGTGAAGCCAGACATTTTGGGAAGTAAGTCTGATCTGCAGACCTGCACCTCTCCTTGGTGGACCCTTGGGAGTCCAAGGACCGTCAAATCTTGTCTAGATCCAGCTGATAAATCTAGAGCCATTTTCTCCAATCCTTATGTCAGTAATGATGCTGACATCTTGATACCTGGAAGTCCCTGTGCCTTTTTTCTTTTTCTTTCTTTCTTTCTTTCTTTCTTTCTTTCTTTCTTTCTTTCTTTTTCTTCCTTCCTTCCTTCCTCTCTTTCTTTCTTCCTTTCACTCTTTCTTTCTTTCAATTAATTGTGAACCCAAGAATCTACAGATTGCCTAAAACTTCAAAACTCCTTCTGGTCAGAAGTTTCCTTTCTGTATCATTCATCTTTGAATTTTCAATGCCTCGCACAGGTCCAGGGACACAACAGAAACTTGGTAAATATTTGTTAAGTACATTTTTACTGCAGTGTCACTTTAGAGTACGTAATGCAAAAATGCACAGATCTTAAATGTGTATCCTGATGAATTTCAAGGTGTACGCCCACCCCCCCCGTCACCCCTGTCCCAGTCAAGTACAGAGCATTTCTGTCCCCCTAGAAAGTGTCCTTATGCTTCTTCCCAAGCAGTATCTCCTTTTCTGCCAGAGATAACCACTTCCCTGGGTTCCTTAGACCAGTTTTGCTTGTTTATTTGCTTCATGTAACTGGAACCACACGGTGTGTATTTATTGGCATGGAGGAGATCTGGCTTCTTTCACTCAGCACAATGTTTCTGAAATCCATTCATGCCATCCCAGATATCAGCTGGCTCTTCTCTTCTATTACCGTGCAGCATTCCATCCTATAAAAATACCAAAATGTTTATTCACTATTGATGGACATTGGGGTTATTTCCAGTTTCTGATTATTATGCGTAACTTTCCTATGAACACTGCTATACAGTTTGTTTTTGCTGTAGTCACATCCCCTCTGTTCTCCCAGATATATGGAGGGGTGAGTTCCTGGGTCCTTGGTTGACGCGTGTTGACTATATGAAACTGCCAAACAATTCAATATTGCCAGGAAAGATGAATAAAACTCCTAGGGAATGCTTGGTCCATGGCTTTTTGTGGACACACACACAACTACTGGGTATGTGTGTGCGAGCGGGACAAGTGAGTCACATGGTAGGTGTGTGTTACTTTCCACGAAGCTGCCGAACACTTTTCTGACGCCACTGTCCTATGTTACACTCCCGCGGACACTGGCTGTATGGATTCTAGTTGTACCTGCTCCGTGGCTGCACCGACACCCACCACTGTCTGTCTTTTTCACCATGGATACTCTGCTGGACTTAATTTGCATTTAATAATTGTTGATAAGAGCACATACTCCAATTATTTCATTCTTTCATCCATCATTTTATTACTTCATATATCATTGTGGCTTTCATTTGCATTTTCCTAATGAAATAATCATATTGGGGATATTTTCATGTTTTTATTGGCTATTTGGGTATCGTCTGCTGTCAGTGCCTATTAAAGTCATCTTTTGCCCATTTTGTAAAGTTGGGTGTTCTGTCTTTTTGGAAAAAAATATTATTAGGAGTTCTTCATGTTTTCTGCACCCTTTATATTAATGGATCCTTTGTCAGATACGTATTTTGCAAGTACTTTTCCCAGTCTGAGGCTTGACTTTTCACTTTCTTAATGGTGGCTGAATAAATTGAAACATATTTTTAATCAACAGGGAATGGTTATTTAAGAAAACAGTAAAAAAAATTTTTAAGAGAAGAATTGCCTATTAATACATCTGGTTTGTTCATTTTTTTAAATGATGCTTTTAGGCCTGATTTTCTTAAAAGCAGACATCATGGCCAGACAAAGTTTATGGTGAGCATGAACTTGGCCACAGGCTAGATACATTGGCAGGATGGGTGGTTATTGTCATATTCCAGTGGTTTGCAGTTGGGGCTGGTTCTTAGAATTATCTGGGGAAACTTATAATCATTTTTAACATCAAGGCCTTGCACCTGGAGTTTCAGGCTCAATCAGTGTGGGATGTGGCTAGGGCACTGGCAAGTTTTATAAAAGTTCCAAGTAATTTTCCATTATAGCCTCCCGCATTGAGAAGCATGGTTTAAATCATTACTAAGATTTGAGATTAAGAGTTTGGGAGTAGGGGAGGCATATGGTTTGATGCTTTAGAGTAACAGTAGGGTCTAGTGAATAAACCCTTCCAAAGACAGAGTGTCTTAAGGTATATTTAGTTGCATTAAACAGAAATCCATTCAAAGTAAAGAGAAAGAGGAGAGACAGACAACAAAGGAGAATGGGTATTTATGGAAGGATTTGAGGTATATCACAGAATCCAAGGAGAGCTGAATTAAGCCTCAAAAACTCATGGGCCAAGGTAGCCTGGGTGGCTTTGTAGGAAAGTATGTGCCGTCAGTCTAATGGACAAGTGCTAGGTGAGTGCCCACTCAGTCTTCTTGTCCATCAGTTCCCATCCTCAAGAGAGCATCTGCCTGGCCATACACAGTCAAAGAATTGAATTTCTTTAAGGCAGAGGTCCATTTCTGGTTCAAGCAACTGTGCCAAAGGGCCATGATCACATGTTATAGTTTCGGCTACAGGAACCCATTCTGTGTGTGTGTGTGTGTGTGTGTGTGTGTGTGTGTGTTGGGGGCACCGTTCTCAAAGACGGTGAGTCTGGGCTGATTAGGCTTGCAAAATAGAATAAAGGATGACCCAGAAATAGAAAGGGAAGAATCTGGATGGAAAGAATGAAATGGAGTGTTTCTAACTGGTAGTATCAACAACTCTATATTCTCCATTTGATGAATTTTTACTGCAATTTTGCAATCCCAGCGGGGCTGCATTCTGTCTGAAGGCACACTTCTCCAAGACTGTCTTCCCTGCAGTCGATTATTTTGAGCAGAGAAAACTTTAACTGAATAAAGCATGATAAAAACATAGATGAGAATTCAAACTGCTGCAAAATAATGTATTTATACGTACATCAAAAACCCACTGCGACGATTTGGTTGTTTCCTGTTTTGTATTACTTGCTCCCCTGTTCGTTTATGCACACTTCTTCCTCACTCCAGCCCATCAGTATGAAATGTAAGACCTTCTACTTTTGTTTAATAAAAGAGGCAATCATGCATGTGGCCTGCCTCAGAGCTCTGGCGCTGTTACACAGAGAAATTCGAAAGAAGAAGGGGACACTGTTGCATCCATGTTAAGGGAAAGTAAAGTCAAGTCTGCAGCCACTTTCTCCAGTTGCAGGGACTGGATTAGCTTGGGGGAGGGGGTTACTGTTCAGTAAATGTTCATTGGAATAAATGTTTATGGGATAATTAACTCCTTGGACCTTCAGGTAAGGAGTAGAAGGCCAAGAATGAGGCTAACATTTGCTCTGCAGTTATGTATGTGTGGCCACTGGTCAGGAAGAGCAAGGAGAGGGCCTTCTGATTGATAATGCTTAACCGACAGAGCCACCCAGGGACCCTTTGGTTGATGATGATGTAATGGCTAGGCAGGTGTCACTTCAGACATTCAGTATCTGTCACATCTTTGGGCCCTGGGGCCCTGCCTACACTTTTCTAGACAGATAAAAGTTGCTCAACCCAGTGGCAGTCAACTGCTTTTTAAAGCATGAAAATTTTTTTCTCTTTTTAATATTTATTCATTATTTTGAGAGAGAGAGAGACAGAGCACAAGCAGGGGAGGGGCAGAGAGAGAGGGAGAGAGAGAATCCAAAGCAGGCTCTAGGCTCTGAGCTGTCAGCACGTAGACCGACACGGGGCTTGAACCCCCAGACGGTGAGATCATGACCTGAGTCAAAGTCAGCCACTTAACCCACTGAGCCATTCACGTGCCCAGCTTTCTTCTCTTTTTAAAACAAGTTTATTAAAATGTGTAAACCTAGCGTTAACACTCACAAAAGCGGCCTCAGTCCGGTTGAAGTGGGGGTGGGGGACCCAAGGGCTCCCACTGGGCCTTCCCTAGCTGCCCCTCATTGGGCCCAAGATGCCATCACAGAACCCTGGGCCCAGCAGGCCTGTTTGAAAATCTAGAATGGTTGGTGAGGCTTGATGAAGCTTAATCCGGCCTGCAGAAGCAGCTGTGGAAGATGAGCAGATACGTGCGTCCGATGAGAAGATCATACTGAAAGAGCAAGACCAGTTCAGAGAAGCGGGCTTCTTAGGAGATGAGAAGGACTGTCACCGCGTGTCAGGGAGATAGACATCTGCGCGGACGTTTATCACCCCGAAAACAGAAGCAGCCAGGGAACATCCGAAAGGTTGGAGAAAACCACATTCCTAACATAAACCGCAGAACATAGAGGTTAGACACATTCTGATAAAGGAATGTCTTTGAGAGTTTTCACAACTCAAAAAAATGTTCAATGGTATCTATCAATGTCATTTAGGTCAGCAGGTCGCAAACTTTAGAATGCTTCAGAATCATCCGGAAGGCTTGTTGCAGTGCAGACTGATGGGCGCATTCCCAGAGGCCCTAATTGTCTACGTGTAGCATTTTTTGGGGCTGGAGAATTTGCACTGACCTGGGACCTCCACTTAGAGAATCATTACTCTCTATTATTCTAATAGATAAGTGGGGGGGGGGAGGAGATGAGTCACGGTAACAGCTGTAGGAATTTGGAGTGGGGGAGCATGGCCATGTTCCTATTTATTCTCCTAGAATTTGTGATGACCAACCTTAAAGGAAATGCCTGGAGGCCATCAGACACATACATCAGGCATATTCCTTTAGAAAGGGTAGCGGAAGGTCGTCCAGAGGCAGGCAAGGTTGGGTGGCACAAGACGTGAAGAGGAAAGATGGCCCGAGACAGTGGGCAAGCCGGCTCGTTTCGTGCCTGATAATAGAGTTGCAAAGAGAGGAAACTGAATAATTGCATGGAATTCTGAAAAACTAGGCTTTCCAAAGCGCATGAGAGAAAAAGCAAAACCAACGGTGGTTATGAGATGAGTCACAGGTCCGTATAATTGTGTAAAATCCCATGGAGCTGAAGTTTGAAAGAAAAGAGAAGTGTAACCAAAACAGCTTTGCAACGGACAGTTAATAGTTCAGAGGATACAATGAGCCTAATTCCCTTCTTGCTTTCATTTTATTGTTGTTTTTGTCCACAAAAATGGACTTTTGTATTTTTAAGAGGAAGAGATTGTTAGATAGCACCTCACATCTCTTAATGCGGTAAAATTTCCTGAATTCTAGCAAGAACTAATAAATAAAATTTCAAAACAGTTTCACAAATCTTTAAGAAGTCTTCACTGTTTCTCTAGCAATAGAATGATGTCATCGTAGATCAAAAGGACTGTGTCCCGTTTATAAACGGGTCTGTGAATTTAGACCATTTATTCCATTTTCTCATCTTACTGCTTAGTGCTTTCCAAAATAATACTTCACAACAGGGATGAGAGTGGGCATGCCTTTCCAATTCCTAAATTTCAGTGAGAGAGTCTATTATTTCATCATTTAATGTAATAGTGTATTATTTTTTAGTAAGTTTTCCTTACATAGTTATTTTTTTCCCATTTGGCATATTTTTGTCTGTCATAAATGAACATGATTTTTAAACATAGCTACCACAAGCTTATCTAATGCGCAGGCCTAGATGGTGAGTGGACCAAAAATTGTTCATTTGAACACCTACAGATGCTCACCTGCAGAGAAGATGAGCTATGTTAGCGTCTAAAAGTATGTCTTGAAGGTTTTTAAGGGCCATTATGAGGAAGAGGAATTAGTCTTATTCTGAAAATCGAAACCCCCAAATCGGAAAGGTGCTGTAGGGCAGAAGCTGCAGCAATATGGATTTTAGTTCCACATAAGATTTATCTAGAAACCACTCCTGTCCAGATATGGACAGTTTCTGGCTATGGGAAGTAGTGGGGGAAACTGCTATCTTCCCTCCCCATGTCACTGCCTTTTGCCCAAGAGAGAGGCATAGTCACCTGCTTGGTGAAATGTCTAGAGTTGGTAGACGTTGTTTATGGTCTATGTTTCTGTGTCCGTAGCGTGTCAAGGGCTGTCTCCAACCTCTCCCACACGGGGCTGGGCACGTGTCTGTTTAACACACCCAGCCCTCCCCACGTGCACCACAAGGCCGAGGTCCGGCCTACCCCCCGCTGCAACCCAGCTCTACCTCAGGAAAGCTAATATGTTGAGGCCTATGCTCCTTCTCATACGTGTTCCTCAGTTCCAGTGTGGTGGGCCGGGGGTGGGTGGTCCTCCTCATCAACAAGCCAATTCTCAGCCACCTGATGGGTGTCCTACAATTCAACTCAATTCTGATACTGCCCGTCCAGAGGTAGTGACAGATCCCACGGGTTAAGTGATCAGTCCTACAAGACCACCAACCCCCCCACCCTTAGACACCAGCCGCAAGCCCAGGCTGCGACCTGTATTCTGACCAACTGGCTACAAATTGGAGGTTCTAACAACCCCCTTCAACTCAGGATGCCCCCCGCATGTCCAGGTGGTCACCTGTACTTCTGACTGACTGGCCATAGATCAGAGGTTCAAAGACCCCTTTTTGGGTTTAATTTGCTAGAGTGGCTCCTAGAACTCAGAGGAATATTTTACTTACTGATCACTGGTTTATTAGTAAAGGATATACACTCAGAAACAGCCAGATGGAGGAAATGCACAAGGCGAGGTGTGGGGAGAAGGGAGAGATCTGACCTGCTCACTGAGACCCGCTCTCCCTTGATGAAGGTTTGCAGTAATGGGGGGTCCAGGGGGTCCAGAGCTGACGGCCAAGAAAGAGTTCTTGAAGACATCTTTGGTGCAAAAAGGTGACTTTATTAAAGCACGGGGACAGACCCCATGGGCAGGAAGAGCTTCCCTGGGGTCCTGACGGGTAACTCATTATCTACTCTCAGGTTGGGAGGGGGTCAGGGATACAGTAAGTCTCTAAGGAATTTTGGAAGGAAGGTTTCCAGGGCCTTGAGGGTCTAGCTGTTGCTAGAGAAATGCCACTTATTACTGTTTAATAGAACCTCAGTCATGAAACCCTTCAGATGTATGTGGGCGGGGGTGGGGGGGTGCATAAACTTGGAGTGTGCTGTCCAGTTGAGATAAAGGAAGTTGACTCTCCGGTGACTGTTCAACTCCCTCCCCTTTTCTCACACAAGGAAACATGGATGCACCCAGGAGAGTCGCTCTGGGGCTTTGGACAGGAGGATGACCCAAATTTCAGATTTATTTGCTTCCCCCCCCCCGCCCAACCTCCCCAGGATGGTATTCCTGTCCAGCAAGTAAAATGTCTCTTCTTAGAGCAGGGAAGACCAACTATCCCAGAAGAGGGAAACCAGAGGATGGACATGAATTAAATTCTGTTTTTCAACTTTTTTTTGTCATAGAAACTATGTTTTTGCTTCAGAAAGAAGTCTTAGCTCTAAAGGAAATGAAAGGAAGGGAGGAGGGATACGTATGAAAAAAACAAGAAATTCTCTAGCACTTCTTGTTCTGTTTCTCTGAAGGTCACAATTACAGATATTTTGATAAAGACATCCTCTTTAATGCGTCTGGTCTTTTCACACGATGGGCGAGATACACTTGGCACTGATTAGTCAGAGCTGACACCTTACCTTGAAATGTAGCAGAAGGTAGGAGGCTGGGGAAACAGAATAAGAGGTTTTTCATTTTCTCCGAAGGCCAATCTTCATCATTTTTGTAACCACACACGTATGTGTATGTAGGAAATAATCCTCTGGTTTAAGAATGCATGTTTTAGAATATGAGAGCGGACAGTGCGGAACCACTGTTTGGAGTTGGCAGACTAGAATAAGAACTTGCAATTCATCCTGCATTCCAATAGGATCATAAATAAACCACTGGGGATAAAAGCAGTAATCGATCATTGACTTTGTAGTTAAATATATAAGAAATGATAGGAGATAATTTCTTGAAATCTTTATGGCAAAAGACACTTTTTTATTTTTTTTTAAAGCTTATTTTTGAGAGAGAGAGAGAGAGAGAGAGAGCGAGCACAGCAGGGGAGGGGAGAGAGAGAGGGAGACACAGAATCTGAAGCAGGCTCCAGGCTCTGAGCTGTCAGCACCAAACTCGACACGGGGCTCAAACTCATAAACTGTGAGGTCGTGTCATGACCTGAGCCAAAGTCAGATGCTTTACTGACTGAGTCACCCAGGTGCCTCAGCAAAACACATTTTTATATAAGATATTGAATAGTATGTGTGTGGCCAGTACACAAATCCCTTTTGAAATGAAAATTAAGAAGGGATTGCAGGCCCCCATAGAAATAAAATCAGCAATTATTGCCATGAATCTGTGGGAAAATCCAGGAACGCATGTCCAGTGAAGAAAATGTCTGTGTAAGAGATCCGCAGAACTGGAACATGAATGTAATTAAAAGCAAAACTTAAATCTGATCAATTTTTTGTTGCCTGTTGAACGAATGTGCTAACAAAAGGAAGGCCGTCTCCAGAGTTCCCCAAAGGGAGCCCCAGGAACGAGACGCCCTTGTCCACGGGGAGGAGGTTTTATCTACCCAACACCTGGGCTTCCTTTGTGGCTGAGGACGGACACAGATGACACTGCGGAGTCATCTGGAGGCGAGTTGGCCACTGGTTGGCCTTACCTTTATCCTCTTAGGTTCCACATGTCTCTCTTCCAGACCCTTCTCTCATTTCCTGCCCCTTAAAAGGAAATGAGAAGTAGATCCTCAGAAGTAAAAGAGGTTTTAAGGTTACCTCGTTGGTGATCTGAAATGGTGGTGTCCTGACACACCGGTGGGTGTTTACCCGAGTGAAGGAATGTGACGGGCGATGTGTTACAAAAGTCCCAGCATTCACCGGTGTTGTAAATTAGACTGCAGTTATCCTTAGGACTCCATTGTGACTGACCTCTCTATGGCGATTCTTTTGAAAGAAAAGTAAGTGGATTCCCAGCTGGTACCCATTCCTGGAAACCTGTGCGGCGCGTTGCCTGTGTGTTGTTCCGGGCTGCCTCTGTCCCGTCGTCCCCTTCATGTCTGTCATACCCACTTGCAAGTTCCCTCTCTGTCTTCCAACCAGAGCTGAATCACATTCACAGTGGAATCAGACCCACAGTGATGATGAAATCCCGGGTAGTGGAAATTTGTGCACATGGTCACGAAAGAGCCGTAGCATGGGACATTTTAGTTGCACCAGATGCATTCATTTCAAAGACAACCTGCCTGCCCGCCGGGAGCACTCAGAATGAGAGTCCTCAGCTCCCCTCTGTTTCTTCCTAAATATTTCCAACAGCTAAGTATTTCCAACAGCTATGTTTGAGTTTTCAAAACTATATCAAACTTTATATTGTCTAGAAGAACCCCACTTTATTTATTTTTTATAACTAGATTATGGAGTACTTTAATGAGAATTTCACAATTGGAGATTCAGTCTAAACATATGTGTTATATATCTACATATATAATTATATGTTCTTTTTTTTCAATTTTTAAATTATAGTTTATTGTCAACTTGGTTTCCATATAACACCCAGTGCTCATCACAAGTGCCCTCCTCCACGCCTATCACCCATTTCCCCCTCTCCTCCACCCCCCGCAACCCTCAGTTTGTTCTCAGTTTGTAGGAGTCTCTTATGGTTTGCCTCCCTCCCTCTCCTTAACTATTTTTCCCCTTCCCCTCCCCTATGATCCTCTGTTAAGTTTCTCCTGTTTCGCATACGTGTGCAAACATATGGTATCTGTTTTCTCTGCCTGACTTACTTCACTTGGCATGACACCCTCAAGTTCCATCCACGTTGCTACAAATGTCCAGATTTCATTCTTTCTCATTGCCATGTAGTATTCCATTGTCAATATAAACCATATCTTCTTGATCCATTCATCAGCTGATGGACATTTAGGCTCTCTCCATGATTTGGCTATTGTTGACAGTGCCGCTGTGAACATTGGGGTACATGTGCTCCTATGCATCAGCACTTCTGTATCCCCTGGGTAAACTCCTAGCAGTGCTGTTGCTGGCTCATAGGGGAGTTCTATTGTTACTTTTTTGAGGAACCTCCACACTGAAGAAACCCACTTTAAATATAAAGATACATATGGATTAGAAGCAAATAGATGGAGAAAAACACACCGTGCTAACACTAATCAAAAGAAATCAGGAGTAGCTGTATTAATTTCGGACACAGTAGACTCCAAAGCAAAGAAAGTTGTCAGAATAAAGCAGGGCATTACATTGATCCAGGGGTCGATTCCCCAAGAGGACGTAACAGTTCTTAACGTGTTTATACCTAACAGCAGCATCAAACTACACGAGTCAAAAGCTGATAGAATCACAAGGTGTATAGATGAAACCACTATCACAATTACAGGCTCAACACCCCTCTCTCAGAAATGGATGCAGCAGACAAAATCAGCGAGGACCTAGGTGAACTTATCACCTTTAATCAACTGGAAATAAGGGTTGGTAGACCACACATTCAACAACAGCAGAATTCACATTTTTCTCAAGCTCAAACCAAACGTTCTGGGCCGTAAAACACATGTTAACAAAATTTTAAAAAGTAGAAATCCTATAATGGAACTAAGCTAGAAATCAGTAACAGAAAGATAACTGGAAATCCCCCCAAATATGTGGAGATTAAACCACACATATACCTAAATAGCATGTAGTTGTGAGAAGAAATCTCAAGAGAAATTTTAAAATATTTTGAATCAAGCTAAAATGAAAATACAACGTATTGAAATTTGTGAGATGCAAGGAAAGCAGTGCTTTGAGGGAAATTGATAGCATTGGGTGAATATATTAGAAAAGAAGAAATATCTAAAATCAATCATGTAAGTTTCTGCCTTAGAAACCTAGAGAAAGAAGAGCAACCTAAGGCTAATGGAAACAGAAGGGGGGGAATGATAAGAATTAGAGTAGACATTAATGAAGTTGAAAACAGGAAATCAGTGAAACTAATTCTGATTCCTTGAAAAGATGAATAAAATCAATAAGCCTCTAACCAGGCTAAGACAAAGAGAGAGAAGACAAAAAATATTAATATCAGAGGGGCGCCTGGGTGGCTCAAGTGGTTGAGCATCTGACTTCAGCTCAGGTCATGATCTTGAGGTCCCTGAGTTTAAGCCCCACGTTGGGCTCTGTGTGACAGCTCAGAGCCTATAGCCTGCTTCGGATTCTGTGTGTGTGTCTCCCTCTGTCCCTCCTCCAATCACACTTTGTCACTGTCTTTCTCTCTATGTCTCTCAAAAATGATAAATGTTAAAAAATTAAAACAATGTTAATATCAGAAATGGAAATGGACATCATGACCAACTGGAACACTAAAAGGATAATAAAGGAATCTTCTGAACAACTCTATGCCCGCAAATTTTATAGCTTAGATAAAATGGACCACTTCCATAACCTGCCAAATCTCACACTTACAAAAGTAAATTACACTCTTACTATACAAACCAACAATCACACTCTTTGGTATTTACCCACAATGGTAGAAAAGCTAAGCCCGCACAAAAGCCTGCACACGTGTATTTACGGCAGCTTTACTCATAATTGCCACAACTTAGAAGCAACCAAGATGTTCTCCAGTAGGTAGATGGATAAACAAACTGTGGTCCAACCAGACAATGGAATAGTATTCAACACTGAAAAGAAATGAGCTATCAAGCCATGAAAAGCCATGGAAGGACCTTTCAGTGTGTATTGCCAAGTGTAAGAAGCCAATCTGTAAAGGCTACATACTGTATGGTTCCAGCTCTATGACATTCTGGAAAAGGCGGGACAGAATGGAACCATCAGTGGTCGCCAGGGGTGGGGGTGGGGAATGAACAGGCAGAGCACAGAAAACTTCTAGAGCAGCCAAACTACTCTGTATGATACTATAATGGTACTTACGTGTCCTTATACATTTGTGCAAATCCATAGGATGCTCCAGAATATTTGGGGGGGTTATCTCCCACTCTCTGCAGTTCGCAGGTCTTACAACGGCTTCTAGCAGACTAGCCTTTTCTTGCCTTTCTGGCCTGATTAGTAAAATATCTATGTGATGTTCTGTAGAGATCTCAACTCTCCAGGTCTCCTCATAAATTATGACAAGAGGGCAGGATTTTTAATATGGCTGTAGGGGCAAAACTGAAATGTGGGTCGTAATTAGTTCTGATTGAATGGAAAAGATCTCATTGGCCAAATCATAATTCCACACGCCATGTACCTGAGGCTGCCTTAATAGGCTCTGGCAAAAATACCTTATTTCTTATGGTAGCTGCAACTGAGGCTTCTATGTGGCTGACTTTACGGTCGTCTGCCATTCTTTTTCAGGATCTGTGTGATGTTTCCTGAGGTCAGACTGGCGAATTTAATAGAAATATGAGACCACGGCCCTGCGTCATTTAGATCAGGGGTCCACAAACTATGGCCCATAGGCCAAATCTGACCTCCTGCCTACAGCCTGTAAGCTAAAAGTGGTTTTTACATTTTTTAATGGCTGAGGAAAAAAATCAACAGACGAATAATATTTTGTGACACGTGGAAGTTATATGAGGCTCACATTCCAGTGCTCATAAGTACAGTTTTATTCAAACTCAGAAATGCTATTTCATCTACCTCTTTTCCACAGCTGCTTTTTGCTGTTATAGCAAAGGGAAATGGTTGTACCAGAGACTGTATGGCCTGAAAATCCTAAAATATTTCCCAACTAGCTTTAGATCCTTAGGTATGGCACTTTGCCATTTTCCTACTCTGGGGGTCGGAGGTATAGTTTTGCTTTCTCTCTTGACTTGGGAAAGATAGAGCTTCAGAATCTTCTTTCAACTTTCCCCACTATGCCAGCCCTCACCCTTGGGCCAAGGAACCAAAGTGGGGAGCGTTGTAGCTCTCATGTACTTCGATGTAAATCACACATTCAGAACCTGGGAAAATGGACCGCTGGGTGGGCCCGTGTAGGTGGACCTTGGTCAGGACTCCAGTGACGTTCTCTTGCGTGAGGGAGCCATGATAACCCTTCAGGTCTCCAGGTATGGATGTCAACAATAACCTTCAAAATTTCTTGTTCCCTTTCCCTAGTACAGTTGCCTTGTAAGGGGCCACAGGTTCCTTGGGCGAAGCACTGGGGAATTGCTGGGTCTGCTGGCAGTGGTGTCCTCTGTGAACGGGTCCTGGGGTCTGATAACTGGCTCAGATCTGGAGATCGGGCAAAGGACGATGGATTTTTACGAGCATGACTTCCCTCAGCCAGCTGGTCAACCATCCTTCATTTCTTCTGATGGTACAAATTGAGTAGTGCATGTGCTGGCTGCCCAGCGATGGGGGCCCCTGTAATAGAGGTCAGGTTCCAGCTCTTAAGCGCCAGAAGACAAGGGGTGAGGAGAGTCTGGGATGAGGAGGTGCAGTTATCACAATGAGCAGAAGGCAGGAGGTGGTCGGGCAGCCATGCAAGTCTGAGCTGCAGAGTTAGGGAGATGGCTATTGGAATATGGCATTCCAGGTAGAGTCTGGTCTAGTCTAGGGGGCCGTAGACTCCTGTGGAGAAAAGGTCGTTGCATTGTCTTAAAACAAGGGGGAATGCTGGCTGGACATAGTTTCTGGTATTCTCTATCCTTCCACTTACTCAGGAGGTGAGAGCCCCTTTGTAAGCTCCTGGGAAGTTTCTCTGGCTTTCAAACGTGGCTTTTGGTCACTTGTTAAATGCCCACATGCTGTTATTTGTGTCTTGTAAAATATCGACAGAAGCTAGCAGTACCCATTTGCTATGGTCTGAATGTATCCTCCATAACCCCAAATTCATACGTTGGAATTCTAACCCCAAAGGTGCTGATATTAGCAGAGGAGGTGATTAGATCATGAGGGTAGAGGCCTCATGAATGGGATTAATGTCCTTACAAACAAGATCCCAAGGGTCTCCTAACCCCTTCTCCCATCTGAGGACCCACGAGAAGACGTCATCTATGAACCAAGAAGTCAGCCCTCACCAGACACAAAGTCACCAGCACCTTGATCTTGGACTTACAAACCTCCAGAACCATGAGAAATAAATTCTTGTTCTTTATAAGGCACCCAGTCTATGGTATTTTGTTATAGTAGCTCAAATGGACTTAGACACATCCAATCTCATTGTCCTTATAGCTCCTGTTTCCTTGATTTTTAAAAGCACAGAGCCCAATGCAGGGCCTGAACCTATGAGCTGTGAGATCATGACCTGAGCCGAAATCAAGAGTTGGACGCTCTACCAATGAGCTACCCAAGGCGCCCTTCCTTGAACTTCTCAGACACCTTCCAACTCTCACAACAGCTGGTGCATTCCCTTCTACTGGCATGCCATTGCAACTCACCGAGACGGCTCCAAAATTACAACTCTGTTCACATCCATTTATGTGTGCTAACTTTTCTCAGTCTTGCCGTGTTTTCAGCTGGGTCTATTATCAGATGTGCCATTTCCACTGAAACCTTTGCACTAATTTCCTGAGCACACGCTGCCTGGGTTTCTCGTCTTTCCCCCCATCATATCTTCCCTTAAATCTCTGCTTTGGATTCTAATTTACAGAGGCGAGTGCTTTATCACATTTTAAAAATTCATGGCAATATGTTTGGTCCCAGACTCATCGGTTACATCACAATATTTTTCTTGGATAAATTTACTTTCTTCCTTTTTTTTCAGTATAACTTCGTATTGTTCTGTGTGGGGCACATTCTCTATTTTTGTAGACATTTCAACGAGTCAAGTCGTTTTAAAACAAGGCATTTGCAGGGGGTTTGGGTCAGGAGTATCCTGGGGCCAGGGTCCAGAAGAGCAGAAATTCTTTGGCATGGGTTGGAGTTCTTTTCAAGATCTTATCAAGATAAAAAAAACTTGATAAGAAATGTTCTTTTCTTTTTTTAATTCTTTTAAAATTTTTATTTAAATCCAAGTCACTTAACATATAGTGTAATAATGGTTTCAGGAGTAGAACTTAGTGATTCATCACTTCAATATAACATCCAGTGCTCATCCCAAAAAAAGTGCCCTCCCTAACGCCCATCACCCCTTTAGCCCACCCACCCCTACCCAACACCCCCCCAGTAACCCTCAGTTTGTTCTCTGTAGTTAAGTCTCTTATGGTTTCCCTCCCTCTGTTTTTTAAATTTATTTTTTTATGTTTATTTATTTTTGAGAGACAGAGAGACATAGCCTGGGTGGGGGAGGGGCAGAGAGAGAGGGAGACCCAGGATCTGAAGCAGGCTCCAGGCTCTGAGCTGTCAGCACAGAGCCCGATGCAGGGCTCGAACCCACCAACTATGAGATCATGACCTGAGCTGAAGTCAGATACGTAACCGACTGAACCACTCATGTGCCCCAAGATTTCATTCCTTTTGATTGCCTAGTAATCCAGTGTGTGTGTGTGTGTGTGTGTGTGTGTGTGTATGTCACATCTTCTTTATCCATTCATCAGTCAATGGACATTTGGGCTCTTTCTGTAATTTGGCTATTGTTGACAGGGCTACTATAAACATTGGGATGCATGTGCCCCTTTGAATCAGCATTTTTGTATCCTTTGGATAAATACCTAGTAGTGCGTTTCTGGGTCATAGGGTAACTCTGTTTTTAATTTTTTGAGGAACCTCCACACTGTTTTCCAGAGTGGCTGCACCAGCTTGCATTCTCACCAACAGTACAAAAGGGTTCCCCTTTCGCCACATTCTCGCCAACATCTGTTGTTTCCTGAGTTGTTCATTTTAGGCATTCTGACAGGTGCAGAGGTGGTATCTTATTGTGGTTTTGATCTGTAGTACCCTGGTGATGAGTGATGTTGAGCATCTTTTCATGTGTCTGTTGGATTCTGGATGTCTTCTTTCTAAAAGTGTTTATGTCTTTTGCCCATTTCTTCATTGGGTTATTTGCCTTTTTGGGTGTTGAGTTTGATAAGTTTTATATTGATTTTGGATACTAGCTCTTTATCTGATGTCATTTGTAAATATCTTCTCTCATTCTGTTGGTTGCCTTTTAGTTTTGTTGATTGTTTCTTTCACTGTCCAAAAGTTTTTTTATCTTAATAAGATCCTAATAGTTCAAGTTTGCTTTTGTTTCCCTTGCCTCAAGAGACCTATCAAGTAAGAAGTTGCTATGGCTGAGGTCAAAGAAGTTGCTGCCTGTTTTCTTCTTTATGATTTTTATAGTTTCCTGCCTTACACTTAGGTCTTCCATCCATTTTGAGTTTATTTTTGTGTGAGGTGTGAGAAAGTGGTCCAGGTTCATTCTTCTGCATGTCTGTCCAGTTTTCCCAACACCATTTGCGAAGAGACTGTCTTTATTCCATTGGATATTCTTTCTTGCTTTGTCCAAGATGAGTTGGCCGTACATTTCTGGGTCCATTTCTGGGTTCTCTATTCTGTTCCATTGGTTTGTGTGTTTGTTTTTGTGCCAATACCACACTGTCTTGTTGATTACAGCTTTGTAATATAGCTTGAAGTCCGGGATTGTGATGCCTCCTGCTTTAGTTTTCTTTTTCAACATTACTTTGGCTACTCAGGGCCTTTTCTGGTTCCATACAAATTTTAGGATTGTTTGCTCTAGCTTCGTAAAGAATGCTGGTGTTATTATGATAGGGATTGCATTGAACGTGTAGATTGTTTTTGGAAGTATTGGCATTTTAATAATATTTATTCTTCTGATCCATGAGCTTGGAATGTTTTTCCATTTCTTTGTGTCTTCTTCAATATCTTAATAAACTTTCTATAGTTTTCAGTGTACAGATCTTTTACCTCTTTGGCTGGGTTTATTCCTAGGTATTTTATGGATTTTTTGTGCAACCTAAATGAGATTGATTCCTTGATTTCTCTTTCGGCTGCTTAATTATTGGTGTAGAGAAATGCCACATGTTTCTGTACATTAATTTTATATCTCGCAACTTTGCTGAATTCATGTATCATTTCTAGCAGTTTTTTGATGGAGCCTTTCAGGTTTTCCACATAGTGTCTCATGTTGTCTGTGAGAGTGAAAGTTTGAATTCTTCCTTGTGTTCTTCTCTTTAAACCTTATTTCTCTCCACTGGAAGCTGCAAGATGTTTCTTCCCTCTACTCTGCCTCACTAACAGATTGCTTCTTCCAAAAGCGCTTTCCTCTGCCACCCCACCTCCTCTGCTTCTGCTAAGTTTCGTTTCTACTGGTTCAAACAAAGGAATGTTAATTTTACTCATCAGTGTCAGCCTCTTACTCTAGAGACCGGTGTTCTTTGGGCACCTGAGATTTTGAGCTGCCAGGAGCTTTATCCTGTGGTGTTTTTCTTTCCCTGCAACCGTCTGGCAACCCTTCCCTAGAGTCCAGAGTTGAAGAGTGGATTCTGCTTCAAGACGGAGTTTGCACTTCCATTTCTGATCCTGTCTGCGGCTTCAGGTAAACATCTGGGAAGATGAAGAGCATTGCCCACTCTACCTTTACCTTTTAAAACCGGAGGGCTCATTCAGCCTTGGCCTTGATATTCAAAGTTAAATAAAATTCTTAGTTTCTGAACCATCATACTGATCTTGGCTCAGTTTCTAAGAAACTGGGCTCAGAAATTCCAAGATGGAACTCAATAAAATCCAACGAGGTATCCAGGAATTTTAAGTGCTACTGCAATGTTAGAAATAAAATGTTATCTCAGACTTAGAAGTATTTTTTGCCATATAGACATGGTATGTCACAATGAGCCTGTGTGCTTCTTTGATTAGTGGAGTAAAGCATAGAATTTAAGAGAACAGGCTTTAGAATCAGGGAGCTCATGGTTCATACATTTAGAACCTTGGGCAAATAATTTCTCTCAGCTGCCATTTCTTCATCTGTAAGTGGGACTGATGATAGCTACCTTCTAGGGCTCTTATGAAGGATAAATTAGATAATATATGCAAATCACTCAGCCCGGAGTCTGCTACATAGAAAGTGCTTGATAAGAGGCATCATCTTTCAGAGTGGGAAGAACAAGAGGCTCCAATGGACTGTGGGGACTAAACTGCAGAGTAATGGAGTACAAGAGGCATATCTGGTATAGCCTCACCGTCCTGCTCTTAGGCAAATTACCTGCTGGTCAGCAGGCAGCTTTTTATAATAAAAAGCATGCTGGGGTGCCTGAGTGGCTCAATCAGTTAAGCATCAGTCTCTTGGTTTCGGCTCAGGTGATGATCTCATGGTTCGTTGGTTCAACCCCCCGTCAGACTCTGCATTGACAGTGTGGAGCCTGCTTGAGATTCTCCTTCTCTGTCTCTGACCCCGCTCTCAAAATGAATAGATAAACTTACAAAAAAAAAGCATACCGACTTTAAAGAGGGTCAACCAGACCTGGGCCCTCATCACAGTTCAGCCAATTATTAACTGTGTAACTTCAGCACATTACTTGAGCCCCGGTTCCCTGCCCACAATAACATCCATCTCGAGGGCTTATTCAAGATAAAAGAGAGATGGCTTATCTCAACATTCAGGTCAGCCCTGGCTGTATATGGGTCTAGGAATGACTTACCTCCCCACTAGGCTGTCACCACCACTCTCTGCAATACTTTTCTCCACGGAGGAAGGGTGTAACTTGAAAGGGTTACTAATCCCTCGAAACCCTCTGATCACAGATAAACTCATTTCCCGATCCTGCCACGTAAGCCACTGATCTGGTTTTGATGACCTGATCACACACTGAGGACCACATTAAGGTTGTCACTCAAAGCTGTACTCATGATCAAAGTCGTGGAGCCAGGGCTGCTTCTGCCTCAGCAGTCTCTGGGGATGGCACCGAACGGCAGGATGGAAAAGATAACAGACCTCCATGGACTCGTTTGCTCACAGATCAAGCTCTTGGTCTGGTTGCTTGAAGAGCGGGAAAATCAGTGCTGGGAAGTGATAAAGAGTTCATCATTTTATTGACCGTTCTAGGCAAATGGGTGTGTAAACTCAGCATCTAAAAAAGTATCCACATGAAAGTCATAAAATGTGCACAGAAATTATGGTTTTTAAAAAGTAAGTTTTGGGGCCCCTAGGTGGCTCAGTCGGTTAAGCGTCCGACTTTAGCTCAGGTCATGATCTCACAGTTTGTGGGTTCGAGCCCTGCGTCAGGCTCTGTGCTGACAGCTAGCTCAGAGCCCGGAGCTTGTCTTTGGGTTCTGTGTCTCCCTCTCTCCCTGACCCTCCCCTGCTCACGCTGTCTCTCTCTCTCTCTCAAAAATAAATAAATACATTAAAAATAAATTAAAATAAAAAGTAAGTTTCTTTTAAAAAAATTTTAATGCCTTTTATTTATTTTTGAGAGACAGAGAGAGACAGTGCGATCAAGGGAGGGTCAGAGAGAGAAGGAGGCACAGAATCTGAAGCAGCCTCCAGCCTCTGAGCTAGCAATCAGCACCGAACCAGACATGGGGCTCGAACCCATGAATCTTGAGATCATGAACTGAGCTGAAGTCGGATGCTTAACCGGCTGAGCCACCCAGGCGCCCCTCTTTTTTTAATTTTTTAAAGTTTATTTATTTTGAGAGAGATCGAGACAGCACAAATGGGGAGGAGCAGAGAGAAAGAGAGAGAGAGAGAGAGAGAGAGAATCCAAAGCAGGCTCTTTGCTGCCAGTTCAGAACTCACCAGTGGGCTTGAACTCACAAAATCACGAGATCATGACCTGAGCTGAAACCAAGAATTGGACGCTGAATTGACTGAGCCACCCAGGCACCCCTTAAAAAGTAAACTTCTTGTCAAGAGGATGAGTTTCCAATAAACCAAAATAATTTAAGACTTATGGAAAATCTGGTCAAACAAGCAGACCAGACATCAGTTGGCAGAAAATAAATTTAAAACTGTTTTTTAACTGAGAAAATTCTAGAAACTTGAAAGACCTTCCACTGGGAAAATATACAAACAAGCAAAAAACATGAATAGAATGCTGCTGTCCCGCCTGCCTGGAGAAACTCACATTGGCAAAGAGTCCTTAGGTGCCCCCCCTGTATGTAGTTACTTATTTTTGAAACAAAAATGGGATCCTTCCATATAAATTGTCATTGATACGTAATTGAATTTTACTGAGTCTTTATTATTGACTGTATCATTTGTGTCTAGACTTTCGCTAATTACAAACATCACAGAGCCGAAATAACCGTAGAGAACGACTTGAGAAAAAATGTGGGGAGCAAGTCAAAAAATGTTTCTATGACATGGACAAAACTGCTTAGAGATGCATGAACATAAAAAGAAGTCACTCTCTGGGGTAGACCTAAAGTATTACTACACACACACGCACAGTCTCTGGGATTTACTCTTTTTGATCAAAGTAGAATTTTGATCAAACTGTCATTTTACCAGCCTGTTTTCTTGCAGTGCACCCAGCCTCTGCTTCCTCACCTCCGGCCTTTCCCCCCCGACTCTGTTGTCCTAGACGCTACTTGGTTTCTGTCGGCCCAAGCCTCTTCCGCATGTCCTGTGCCTCTAGGACACCTGCCCTGCCCTTTTCCCATGTTCCGTGAATTTGTCATCCGCCTTCTGCCTCCTCCCTCCGGGCTGCTCTGCCAAGCACTGCTGGAGAAAAACCATGGCTTGTTTTGCTAAGTGTCACCAAGTCCGCGTGCTCTCCAGCCTGGACGGCCCTCTTCTCCGCCACCTTCCACCCCAACCGCAAGACAAGCCTCTTGTCTTATCCCTCTTCTGAATCTCCACAGTTTGTTTCTCCTGCATGGCCTGGTCTGTGCTCCTCCAACCCGTTAAGCCTCAGATCCTTAGTTTGTAAAATAAAGGTAATATTAGTTACCTTTGACAGGAAGTGGAAGACAAAATGATGTTTCTTTTTTTTTTTAATGTTTATTTATTTATTTTTGAGAGAGAGCATGTACAAGCACGGAAGGACAGAGAAAGAGAAGGAGACACAGAATCCAAAACAGGCTCCAGGCTCTGAGCTGTCAGCACAGAGCCCATCGTGGGGCTCGAACCCATTGTGAGATTATGACCAGAGCTGAAGTCAAATGCTCAACCCACTGAGCCGCCCAGGCGCCCCAAGAGTGAAGTTTCTTTTTATTATTATTATTATTAATGTTTTTGAGAGAGAGAGAGCATGAGAAGGGGAGGGGCAGAGAGAGACAGGGACACACAGAATCTGAAGCAGGCTCCAGGCTCTGAGCTGTCACACAGAGCTTGAAGCAGGGCTCAAACGCAAGAAACCATGATATCATAACCTGAGCCAAAATCGGATGCGTAAGACTGAGCGCCCCTAGAATGATGTTTCTAATACACACAGCAATGAGGGAAAAAAGATGTCCTCCTGAGAATTAAACTAGAAAATTCTCAAACAATGGAAGTGCTTACATTTCTGGTCTGTAGGCCAAAAGGTTGTCTATAAATATGGGATGTAATGATTTGGAAATGCCCAGGGGTGCAACCGGAAGAAAGGAGGGCCGTGGTCACAAGTAACAGCCGAGCAGACACTTCCTGCCAATCAGGGAGGCTTGGCAGACCACAAATTCCACTTGGGGGGGGTCCAACCAACAGTGCAAAAGGGTTTCCCTTTCTCTGCATCCTCAGCAATATGAGTTGTTCATTTTAGCCATTCTGACGGGTATGAGGTGGTATCTAATTGTGGTTTTGATTTGTGTTTCCTTTATGATGAGCTATGTTGAGCGTATTTTCATGTGTCTGTCTGCCATCTGGATGTCTGCTTTGGAGAAGTAGCTATGCCTTCTGCCCATTTCTTCACTGGATTGTTTCCTTTTTTGGGTGTTGAGTTTGTAAGTTCTTTACAGATTTTGGATACTAACCCTTTATCTAATATGTCACCTCCAAATATCTTCTCCCATTCTGTTGGTTGCCTTTTAGTTTTGTTGATTGTTTTCTTTGCTGTGCAGAAGGTTTTTATCTTGATGAGGTCCCAACAGTCCATATTTGCTCCTGTTTTCCTTGCTTCCAGAAATATGTCTAGTAAGAAGTTGCTGTGACTGAGGTAAAAGAGGTTGCTGCCTATTTTCCCCTCTAGGATTTTGATGGTTTCCTGTCTTACATTTAGGCCTTTCATCTATTTTGAATTTATTTTATTTCATTATGGTGTAAGAAAGTAGTCCAGTTTCATTTTTCTGCATGTCGCTGTCCAGTTTTCCCAATACCATTTGCTGAAGGGACTGTCTTTTTTCTGTTGGATATCCTTTCCTGCTTTGCCAAAGATTCGTTGGCCATACAGTTGTGCATCCAATCCTGGGCACTCTAGTCTGTTCCATGGAACTATGTGTCTGTTTTTGTGCCAGGACCGTACCGTCTTGACGATGACAGCTTTGTAATGGAGCTTGAAGTATGGAATTGTGATGCCTCCAGCTTTGGTCTCAGGAATTATTCTTCTTATATGAAGAGAAAGAAACCAAAGCACTCTCTCTCCATCATACAGCAAGATGGTGGCCACCTACAAGCCAGGACGTGGACCTTCTCACCAAGAACCGAATCTGGCAGCGTTTTGATTTTAGACTTCCAGCCTCCAGAATTGTACCAAAAAAATCAATGTCTGTTGTTTAAGCCACAACGTCTGTGATATTCTGTGATAGCGGCCTGAGCTGACTGAGACACTCTCATTGCTTTTTTCCTCAAACAATCTTTATGGCGAATATCTGATGAATGTAATTCTCCACCATGTCACCTGAGGATTAAGGGGGAAGTAACACAAGTTACTTCAATGCCAGCTGTATAAGTAAATAGTAAGCCCTACACAAGGAAGATTCTGGATCATGTACGTATTTAGTACTTGCCAAAAAATCGAAACAGTCAGTTAACCATAGCAGCCAAGAGAATGATCCGCTTCCTTGTAGAAATCTACCTCTCTTGGGACCTCTCTTGGGTTATGTGGATCCTTGCTTGGTGCCAGTTTTGTACGAGGCAGAATGGGAAGATTTGCTTTCTTATTTCCAGGCTCCGAGCTACGGGTCACTCCCATTCTCTGCTAATGGCCTGGCTCGGTTTTCACTTTAAGCTCTCAAAGTGATTTCAATGATACCGAGTGATCTCTACAGGGCTTGCTCCTTCTAACATAGTCTGCAAAATACCAGGTCCTTTAGACTGTGTGTTTGTGTCCTCCCCAAATCCATACATTGGATCCTGATCCCCAGTGAGGGTATTTGAGGTGGGGCCTTTGGGATGTGATTAGGTCTTGAGAGTTGGAGCCCCCATGAATGGGATTGGTGGTCTTATAAGGGACTCCTGAGAGCCCTCTTGCCTCTTCTGACATGGCGAAGGATGAAGACGTGAGGCAATGCTTACTTATTCAGCTGGCACTTCCATGGTCCTGTAGCTGCATTCAAATAAATAACAGACTGGCAAATAAGAAAATAAGAAGAAAAGCCACGTGGAGAGAATGGCTGGCTGGCTGGTGGGCGGCATTAACAGGTGCACAGACCATCATGGGCCCCGCCTGGGGTTTCTTCTCAAATTTCACCCAGGCCCTGGGTCGATATATTTGTTCACATCTATTTCATCTGTTCACCAAGTCTGTGAACCTCAGGGCCGAATGTCTCCTACAATCTTCTCACTTCTGTCTGCTCACTTCCTGACACAGAGTGGGTGGAGTGACGGCTCCATGTCTAGCCCTGTCTCTCTCCAATGAGATCTGAGTCTCCTGCTGTGTTGAGACATTGGCTGCGTGTCAGAAACAAAGTTCCTTCCACTGAGACTTCAGTCTCACTGCTTCCCAATCGCTGCACACCCGCCTGCCCGTGTGAAGGGCATGCTCCTTAGAGTTGTACACGTCTGTGGTTCATGCCCTGACCATCTCTTCCTGGTTATGTTACCTACCTCCAGCAGATTCTAGTCCTTTTTTCCTGCCCCCTTTCCTTCTGCTAGGCTGAAATACTACCTGGTTGGCCACAGGCTCCTGGAAGCAACAGGGCCCTTTGAGAAGCTTTCGGATTCCACAGCTGTGTGCAAATCCGGCAATCAGATTTATGTATGATCTTGAATCTAAGCCTGATTCCATTTGAACCAGCAATTTGGAGTAGGAATGACTCCCTAGTTTTGGAAATCTTCACCTCTGAAATGGAGCTGACCCCCATGGACCTAGGTCTTCAAGCCAACCCTGGAAGCCAACCCTCCAAAGCTTGGACTCTAATTCAGGGAGCACTTCAGCCCTAAGCAGGTTTATCTTACTGCCAGAATGTTCCCCTTCTCGCCACGGGCTGATCCAACAGTTCTGGGAAGGGCCTCACCCTAGGACTGAGGATTTCTGTCCTAATGCCATATTATATTTTATTTAGGATTTTTACTTTAACAATCATAAGTCAGAATGACCTATAGCTTTCTTTGGCATATATTTGTTAGGTATCACTACTGTGCTGGCTCATATAAAAATTTTGGGGAAAAAAATTTTTTTAATGTTTATTTTTAAGAGAGAGAGAGAGACAGAGCATGAGTTGGGGAAAGGCAGAGAGAGAGGGAGACAGAATATGAAGCAGGCTCCAGGCTCTGAGCTGTCAGCACAGAGCCCAATGTGGGGCTCGAACCCACGAACTGCAAGATTGTGACCTGAACCAGTTGGGCGCTTAACTGAGCCACTCAAGCACCCCTCATATAAGAAATTTGAAACCTTTCTTCATTTTCTATGCCCTGGAACAACACCTGTGGAGCCGCTGGCCCTAAGACTGGTAAATTTCCCCTGTGGGCTTGCTGCTAATTTGGGCAGTAGGTCTTTTCTCTTCTTCCCTATTTCTCTTGTGGTAGTTGGTCTATTTAAACTTTCTAACCTGTCTAAAGCCCATTTTAAGAAACTATATTGTCCTACAAATTAACTCCTTGATCCAGATTTTCTGACTTATTTGATAAAAACAAATCAAGTCTTCTCTTAATGTAACTTTACTATCCTGTGTCTGGAGCTAATTGCTTTTATTCCATATGTTGTATAGTTGTACTTTCTTTTTTCTTGTTTAGCTAACGGCTTACCTATTTACTTTCAAACAATCAGCTCCTGGATTTATTTTTTCATTCTATATTTTTCTGTTTTACACACCGTGATTTTAGGCTTTTTTCTTTATTCATTACATCCTTCTGCTTCTCAAAGGTATATTTTGTTCTATTTCTAACTTCTTTTATGGGTGCTTAATTCATTTAGCTTTTCCTAACTCTTTAATTAATATGATCACTTAAAATCATGAGTTTTCCTCTGAGTAATATTTAGCTAAATCCCATGGGTTCTGATATGTCATTTTCACTTTCATGCTCTTCCAGGCATTTTCTATTTCGTTTTTGTTTTCCTTTTTAAGCTAAATGTTATTCTAAGCATTTAAAACTTTTCGAGGAGTAGAAATGTCTTATCTTCTGTTTTGTCATTAATTTCTAGTTTTATTGAATTGGGATTTATACAATTCAATACACATACAATATAGATCCATGTGGTTTTACTTATTGGGCTATTTTAAGATTTTGCCTGTGGCCTGAAATATGGCCAGTTGTGAGTGTTCTAAGGACACTCAAAAGGTGTAATCTCTGTTTTAGGACACAGAGTTTGATGTATTAGATCTACCGTGTCGGTTCTATTTCTAGATCCTCTCTGTCCTCTCTCACCCCCTGTGCCCTTTGTCTGTCAAGAACCGCATCAATTATTTCTAACTATTCATTCTTTTTATGTCTCCTATAGTGTTTGCGATTCCTAATGAGATTGTGTTATTGAGTGTGTAGATACTCCTATTTTTTCTTCATTGTGACTTGTAACTCTTAGGATTTTCTTAATCTCATTTAATGCTTTTTGCCCTGAAATCAGTAAGTTTGTGATCCCTCCTGTTCCTGGTATATCTTTTCCATTCTTGTGTTTTCAAACTTTCAGAGTGACTGTTTTATGCCTTTTCTTATATGTAACACAGAGTTGGGTTACGGTTAGTGCTTTAATCTCACGTTGTGTTTCTTTAGATAACACATTGAGTACATTTAACATTTATTCACAAAAGGTGTTCAGTCTTAGTTCTGGCATATTATTTTGTTATGCTTTCTGTTTTGCAACTTTTGCAGTCAGTTCACGCTGTGATTTTGTTTGTAGATGTGTGCGTATGTTTTGACCAGTTGAAAGGTTTGCATGTTTGTTACTGTGATTATAATTATAATGTTACCTGATGTCTTTAATCATCTATCTCTTTAGATTGTCTGTTGACTCCCTACTATATTTCTTTCTTTTCTCCCTTTTTCTAATAGTCAGATTTTAGTTGATTCCATTTTTTGGTCAGTATGTTCCTTTGTACAAAGATGCATATTTTCAATCTCTATAATTTATCAGCGCCAAATATTTTTACCCATCGTTCTGGAGGTGAAAATCATTTTTACACAAAACCTCAATTTCCCTCCCCGCCCACCTTTCCCTATCTCCTTTTCAAATTGAGAGGCTTTACAGTATTTACATTGTGGTCTCCTTAGTCGGACCCTTGATTCAATGCATTCCTTTTGCAACAGCCTTCCCATTCGCCTCGCCTCTGGTGATTTACTTTCAGCTTTGTGCTTGAACTTGGATGGTTTTGAATGAATGAGAACGAAGGGCTTGGAGGAATTCTGAACCTCTGTCCTACTGGAACGCGGTTGACCCCCAAGGACGGAAGATCTTTGCGGCCTTGGGCCATTTTCGCTCCTCACCAACTGGGGGCATTGCGGGGCTCCCCCAGCAGTCTGAAATGTCTGAAACTCGGGCTACTGCGACTCCTCTCGGCGCTGGAGAAGAACGCCCGCGAAGGGGAGGTGCAGTGCGGTCCTCCCGCCGGAAGGGGGCGCGGCGACGAGGAGACCCTAGGCGCAGGCGCAGGCGCGCCCCTCTGCCGGCCGCACGCACTCCGTGACCCCGCGCCGCCGCGCGCCCTGCGGACTCGGCGTAGGGGTTGGCGCCGGTTCGGGTCCGGCCGTCGCGGGCTTACGCCGAGTGCGCCCTGCCCGCCCTCTCCGCGGCGCCTCGGCCCCGGTGCGCCGCCGCGGCCCATGGGGAGAGTCGGCCGGGCAGGCCGGGTAAGTGGCGCCTGAGGCGGCGTCCGGGCGCGCGGCCTGGCGGGGAGCCGGGGCCGGAGCGCCTCCCCGGGCGGCGCTGCACGCGAGGCCGCGGCTTTAGGCCGCGCCGCGAGGGGCCGAGACGTCCCAGGGCGGCCCTCCGAGCGGCCCGCGTCCAGGCGGGGCCCCGGGCCCGGGCTGCGGGCGACCCCGCGGCGCTCGCCCTCGCGCCGCCGCCGCTCTTCTCTCTCTGCCTCGGGGCACCGGGCCCTCGAGTTCCTCCAGGCTTTCTGGGCTCCCCTTTCCCGTCCGTGCCCTTCCGCCCCTGGGACGCGCGGACGCTGTCGGGTTTTTCCGTGTTTTGGAAAAGTTGCTCGGTCCTTAGGCCCCGGTAGCCAGGCTTGTGTCCCCGGCGGCCCAGCGCACTTGGACCTCTCCAGGGCCTCGGGCAGCGGAGAGGAGGGATTCCGGGGAGCTCCGGAGGCGGACGCTTCCCGAAGGCCGAGGTGTCCGGAGCCAGCTGGTGGAAGACCCGACTCCGGCGTTACCTCGCTCCTCGGGCTTTAAAAGCGGGGTTTAGCTCGGATGTGCGGTCGCCCGGCGTTTTCTCAGCGTTTCCCCGTGCCCCGTCCCCCTGTCCTGAACAGCAGGTGCAAGATAAACGAGCCTCGGTCCCTACTTTCGGAGGAGTTTGGTCTCTAAGGGAACGAGCCTCAAAACCCAAGCCTGGCTTGGTCCAGAGGACCGGAGTGGGGACAAATGGGAGCAACGCTTATAACGGAGCCCCCAGGGTGTTCTGTTCGATGTGCAAGATGGGGGAAGGGTTCCCTGCAGAGGAAGTAAGTGTGCACGGCTGCAGCACCGTAGTGCGTGCCGGAAGCTGCAGGTAAAGTCGGGAGAGAGTTTGGAGGAGTGGGCCGTCCGGTGAGATCCGGAACGTTCTCTGAGAAGTCAGTAAAGGAGAGACGTTGAAGGTGCTTCTTGGTAGAGCCAAGCAAATGGACGGAAGATAGAGTGTTCTGGAAAAGGGCGAAATTGCACGTACTCCGAGGAGCACTGTCTCCTGGCAACAGGTCGAGTTTTTAGAGTGCGACTCAGTTTCCACATTTCCAGGACGTGTAGATCACAGCTGTTTTGACTATAATAATGGGGCGATCTCGGGAGTAGGGGGCAGTGAGTTAGTAACTTAAGCAGAGGGTGTGTTGTAGAATTTTATTGGGGAATGTGCCGCATGGACGTGCGGCTTAGATGAGACCATAAGGAGGTGTAACGGGCTCTGCTGAGTGTGGGGTTCTGTGACACCGAAGCCACCCTCGGTGGGAATTAGGAGTTTGAGGAGAATCGTTGCTGTGTTTCCAAATGGAACTGCAAAAAGTGGGTTTTTACCTGGTTTTAAATTGCCCTCAGGGCACAGGTGATGGGCGGGCTCGACATCCCGCAAGCCTTCTGTGCCAGCGAGGGATGTTTTGTTCGATGACTCCCAGGGCCTTGCTGCCCACCCTGCCTAGGGCCGGAGGTGACCAGGGGGCTGAAAAGGGGATTTTCGGGTTTTTTTTAAAAAGTCACTGTTAATTTTATACGAGGCAGATGCGCTTTGTTACCTATTTCCTGTACTTTTGGTGGACACCAGCACGCCCTGCCCCCCCTGTGTTCCCGTCCTCCCCCCTTCTGCCTGCCTACCCTTCCTGAGGGCTTTAGGCTCGGGCTTTGCTGTGTGATCCTTGAGTATCTATTTAGTGATAAAATAGTCTCTTATCTTGCTGCTTGTTTAAGCGCTCAGAACTCAGACCCTGACTCCGTTGTGTGGTGGTGGTAGTTCTCCCAGTGTGACAGCTCACAGTTCACACCCCACCACGCTTGGGGTCAGGTGCCGCTCACCGTGAGGTGTGCCCTCCCCAGGCGGGTCTGCAGGCCTTGTTTCCTCCTGTGATTCCCCATCCACGCACTTCCTACGTGTAGAGGACACTTAGGAAGCGCTTACAGTGTTCAAAGCGTGGTGCTAAGCTGGAGACACGGAGACGAAGGGAAAACAGACCTTCCACCTTTAGGGGCTCCTGGCGGCGGCAGGGACGGAGGGGTCAGCCGGGGGCGGCATGACGCGTCGGGAGCGTGTGTCGGGGAGACACGGTGTGGAGGTGGTAGTCACTGAAGGCTTCAGAGATGCACTGGAGCGGGGGTGAGGGGGGCTGCTTCCAGAAGCCTCCTCCCATGATCTCCTTCTGCTGGTTGTCCTTGTAAAGTGGGCTCTGCCAGCGTCGGTGGGGCTGTGACAAGTCTGGAGAGCCGGGTTCGCGCACTGTCTTCTCAAGGAAGAGAACGGAGCGCGTGCGAACCGCGTGTTGATCGGAGTGTGGAGTCCCGGAAAGACGAAGTAGGTACTTGGGAGAATTTCTCAAAGTGATGTTGTGCTTACAGCGCAGTCGAGCGATAGACCCCAGCGGCTTGTGCTGCGTGATGCGGCCTCGGGCGTCAGGCCGCGGACGCGGAGCATCTCCGCGGAGTCACGCCCCTGCCCCGGCGCCCTTTGCAGCAACTGCGGGGGAGGACAAGGGACCGGCGCGGGGTCACTGTAGGGGCGGTGCCCCCAGGGCCGGCACTCGGGGCCGCGAATAGGTGCAGTGAACCTCGCAAATCACTGTATGAAAGGAGGGGAGTAGGGGGTAAGGGGAACGGGGTGAGGGTCCTGGGCTGGGGACACCGCTTGGGTGAGATGGGCCTTCGGGGTTGCGTGTGGTTTCTCCTCCAGATTCTGACTCGTTCTGCGTGATTGGTTCGCTGGCGCTTGTAGCGTCACAGTAGTGACCAGCGGGCCGTGCGTGCGTGGGTGGATGCCGAGCCTGCCGGTGCTGTGATGGGCCGGGTCCGTGAACTTGAAGTGCAGTCCGAGTGAGGAGAGCGGAGGAGGTCCTCCGGGTGTGACCTGCCCCTTACAGAAGACTGGGCAGGTGCTGCCCAGATGACCTCTGTTTCCAGTATTTCAAGTGTGTTTTGAGAACAGATACAAGGAAGTTTAAATGTGGCTTTGGAAGCTTGCAGAGTGAGGCACATCACACGGAATGGCCCCCAGGCCACCTTCAGTTCCCATCTGGGATCGAGGGAGCAGGGTCCCCGTGGGGCCTCTAATTCAGCCGTGAAATCTGTTAAATGCTGGATTCTTAGATGGAAGCGCTCTGCTGGAGAGAGATCCTCTCTGCTGTTTGTTTTTTAACCCCCAAATTTGGGGAACCATTTCTATTAAAGTTTACTCTTCCCAGTAGGGAGATGACCGAGAGCTAAATAGCCGGCAGCCTGTCACCTCCCCCCACCTCCCCAGGGCTGCTCCTCCCCGCCTGTTACCTAGACTTTCGTTTTGTGTTGTGCTGGTGGTGGTAAATGTAGGAACCCGGAGCTTGGGGGTTTAACCAGCTTTAAGCCCACGGTGCCTGTCAGTGCACACGTGGTGCACGTCCCAACTCCAGAACCTCTTCCCTGCCTTTCACTTTCTGGTGGGAACTGTCAGCCTTGTGCAGTTTCACTGTTGATTGGTGCGCTAAGCGGACTTTAATTATTGACATCTCAGCAAGTGTGTGTTAAATTCCTACCCTGTGCCAGAAATTGGAGATACAAAAACGGATAAGCTCATCTTCTCCCTTCATGGTTCTGTGGGCGGGTACTTAACCTGTCCCCCTTGGCACAAATACATTCGTAAACTCTGTTTTTGATGAGGTTCTCAAGTTTCTTAGGAGGAGGTGCTGGGAGAAGTAGAGTTTGGGGTGCAAGCTAATTTTGTTGATTTATCTTTGTTTACAATTTCTTAGAAAGCTTCATTGTCTATATTTGTTTCCCAGAATGTGTTAGTCTTCCCTTGCCTGTATGAGAATACAGAAACGTAAAACAGATGAGCCCAGGGTGTAACTAGGCTTTGGTTTGGAGGCTGGTTGAATGAAGAAGCCCAAACAGGTGAGAGGTGCCTGGTCTTCCAACCAGTGTGAGGACCCCGGGACTAAGCTGGACTTTCAGCACTGCTTTTTGCTGTTGCTCTGAGTTTTTCAGATTCCATATGAAGTTTAAGGGTATTTGGATAAGAACGATTAGCTTCCAAGACTGCGAAGCCTTGAGGACAGCGCGTGAAGGCCCCTGAGGCTCTTGGGTCCCTGGGCGTTCCTTCTGGGCCATGGTCACTGGCCAGGGATTTCTGACAAGATGGCCCAGGAGGGGGTCGCACGTGCAGTATTAACTGTGCACTTGGCCTGACTTCTGTTCAGCCCTGGCTCAGGCGTGAGCGTAGTCTGGGGCGCGGTGACCTCGACGCACTCTGTCTGGGTTTCCGTGGCGTTTCGGAGAGTGTGGACTAAGCGGCTGCTGAAGTGGACGCTGGGGGTTTCCTTACTTCTTTCTCGCCTCAGTGACTTGAGCTCAGTGTGACGCTGGGTTGCCAAGTTCCCGAGTAAAACGTCCACTTTGCCGGGCACTGCAGGCAGTGGGCATCCGCCTCCATGTCGGGTATGCTGTCTGGGAAAGTCTTTGTTCGCGCCGTCAGCCGAGCCCGTGAGTTGTCACGGAGGCCTTACGGGGAGAACATGCTAGCATTCCTCCAGGTTTAGGTGATTTAGTAACAGAGCCGGCCGCGGGTACCCTGGGCTCTGCTTTTATTCCCCCTGCTTCTGTACTACCTTGGGGGCCTTTCATTTAGAAATCAAACCCGAAGGCTGTTAGGGAATCTGCGGGCTCCGATGTTAAGGAAGAGAAGAAACTGAGAAGCAGTGACTGTTAAATGGGCAATGACTTCCAGGCCCAGCGCAGCTCTGCCCACAGCTCTGCCCGCAGCTCTTCCCGCACCGGGCCACCCTGCTGGGGGAGTCACGGCGGTCCCCGCCCTGTGCACAGGGGAACCGAGGTCAGCCAGCCTCTGGCCGTTGCAGGGTCTTAGAAGGGAGGAGAAGTGAGCATAGACCGGAGAGAAATTTTTGCC
>PJEM01008151.1:0-46586 GCA_004023845.1 Helogale parvula | reverse complement strand
TTCCCTTTGTGAGAAAGAGATTGATTTCTTATTTTGAGAAGTGAATTGAGTTGTGGTTTCACCCAGAATGTTGAGGTTATATTTAAATTTAAAGGTGGCCATAGGGATTTAGTGGTAAGGGCCGTGGTGTTCATATGACTAGGTTTGGAGTGGGTCTTCCCACCTTGACCTTGGGCAGATTTATCTCCGTAAGTCCCAGGTCTGTGCCAGGGTCTTCAACAGCAGATACCGCACCCTGGGCTTGAGAAGCCTTAAGAAGCGTGAAATGGTGCTTGTTTTTGTTGTTATCTTGTAATCCTCCATTCTGCAAGAATCTTACGTATTGACCATTTACGTATGCATTATCGATTATCTCTATGCGATCAGTGTTATTAGAGATCACAAATTTCTACTTGGTAGAATGGTATGATCTAACTGAACTCCCTTCAACATTGAGTCATAGTTTATGAAAATACAGCATCCGTGAGATCATTTCTGTTCTATTTTTTTTCTTATTTCTAGGCATATGTCTAGATTTCTTCTCTATAAAAGGTAGCTAACAGTGCCGAGTCAGCTTGGGAATGTGCTGTTGTAAAGTTTCTACTTTTTGCTGTTGAGACCAGGAATTTAAAAAAATTGGATAGAAATAATTGACAATATGTAATTACAACTAATCATTAAATGCAATAGAACAGAAATGATTTCACTCAAGAATTACTTGCCCACATGGTCTTACAGGTCGGGAAATTACTTCTACAAGTTTATTTGTAAAATAGTGTGTGGGTACCGCTTTGCACGTCAGGACACTGATCCATGGCAGCCGGCCATCATGGCTTCTGTTGCTAGAGGTTCCTGGACTAGACCATCTCTTCGAATACCTTTTACTTCTAAGATTCTGTGATACTGAGTTATTTTAACCTGAGACGATGTGAGATCCTTACTGTATTTTGCATTCTTTAAACCCCATGCCCCTTGCCTTTCAGCATTAAACTGGAAAGATGTCCCTGTATGATGACCTGGGAGTAGAGACCAGTGACTCAAAAACAGAAGGCTGGTCCAAAAACTTCAAACTTCTGCAGTCTCAGCTTCAGGTGAAGAAGGCGGCCCTCACACAAGCCAAGGTGAGACGAGCCCGGTGTGAGGGCACAAGCGTGCCTAGCAGAGCCCTCCTTGGGGTTAAGATAATTTGGTTTTAGCCTGCTCTTCTACCTTTTTATCAGATTTGTACGGGGAGAGGCCCTGGCTGGAGAGAGAGGAGGAGTTCAGGGTCATTGCGCTTCCCCTGAGTTGCAGGAAATTGGAATGAAGAAAAGCAAGACCCTCCGTCTCCAGCAGGGACACTGGTTTTCAGACCTCAGTGTGTCTAAGATGGGCTGAGAATTGGGTTAAAATGTGTTCCTGGTCTGGGGCCTGGGCGTCTGCACTTTCAGGTGGCACTGCTGGCTGTCATGGGTGGTTTGGAAGCAGCTCTTAGAGGACGAGGCCCCGCAGGAACTAACCATCCGTGTGCATCAGCGAGCGCTCACGGTGGTTCTGAGCGCGTCAGGCCGTGCGATCGTATGCACGCGGGGCGCTGGCCGCATCTTGGAGACTGAACAACACGTAAGACGTCGAGACCATACTAGTCCCTGGACAGTCGACCTAAAATGTAATTTAGGAGTTAGAATGGTATAATGGTTTGCTCATCGTTCTAGCGGCCTTACGATGTAGAGTGTATCACCCAGTGAAAGTTCTGTCCCCAAAACGGGGCGAATTTTGTCCTAATGGGCAAAAATTTTCCTCTTTTTATGTGTAGAGCACAGAAAACACATAAAGTTCAGAAACATGTAATATAGGGGTGCCTGGGTGGCTCAGTCGGTTAAGTATCCGGCTTCGGCTCAGGTCATGATCTCATGGTTCGTGGGTTTGAGTCCCGCGTCGGGCTCTGTGCTGACAGCTCAGAGCGTGGAGCCTGCTTCGGATTCTGTGTCTCCCTCTCTCTCTGACCCTCCCCTGCTTGCACTGCCTCTGTCTCTCCAAGATAAATAAAAGCCATTAAAAAAAAGTTAAAAAAAAACATGTAATATATCTGTGGGGTGAAAATTGTATGGGCGGGAAAAAATATGTTAAAAGGTTCTTTGAGGGGGGAGCCGTAATGAAAAAAGAAGTTAAGAAAACCTGCCTTAGAGATCTAATGAAATATTAACTGATAAAATGTGTGAATTTATGGGATTTGCTTTAAAATAACCCATTATTGGGAAGGGGAGGTAGGAACTCACATGAAACAGAATCGCCCACAACCTCATAGCCATTAGAGCTTGTCTTAGAGATTTAGGGATTCTCATCTCTTTGTTCTCTTTCATTTTGTGTTTGAAATTTTACATAATAAGCATTTTTTCTTTTACTGCCTGTGTAGGTAGTCATATTGAGAGCTCACATTTGCTCTTTCTGTATTATAAAAGGTTTTTAGGATTAGGGTACCCACAGGTAAAGCAACATTGTCTGAAAATTTCAATTTGTTTTGTCAGTTCTGTTGATCAGGGTTTTTGTCTTTTTCGAATTCATCATGACCAGATTTAAATTTTTATGCCAGTTTTTTTTTTTAATGTTTATTTTTGAGAGAGATGTAGCCTGAGCAGGGGAGGGGCGGAGTGAGAGGGAGACACAGAATCGGAAGCAAGCTCCAGGCTCGGAGCTGTCAGCACAGAGCCCCACGTGGGGCTCGAACCCACAGCTGCGAGATCACATGACCTGAACCGAAGTCGGAAGCCCAACCGACTGAGCTACCCAGAGCCCCCCCAGCACCCCTTTATGCCAGTATTTTTAGAGAGACATAATTTTATTTTTTAAAACAAGCTTTCATCCCGCATGAAAGGAAAATTAGCAAAACAAGTTTTAATTTTTGAAAATTGGTTAATTTTTCAAAATCTTTTTGAGTTTCATGTAACTTTTGCTTTGCGCACCAGGTCTGGAAATAAGATCTTCTATTCCAGTGTGGATCTGTTTCCTGCATTGTTCTCCAGGGCCTGGTGGTCCCTTTTGTAAAATGGCTGTGGTTCTACGGAGCCGTCCCCTGCTCAGTAACAGAAATCCAGTTAGATTTTAAGTGGACATAATTAGTGGACAGTCTTAGGTTAATGAAAGATAGCAAAATAGAAGAGCAGACGTCAAAATGTACTAGATATGCACTGGCTAAAAAGGGGACCCCTTCCTTCGTTCCCAGTGTAAGTACTGTCAGCTGTGTGGTTAATTTCAGCCGAGTTTCAAAAGTCCGAGCTAATTTGTTTCTTCCTGCCCTGTGTAACCTCGGGGTCACTTTTTCTGTCCAGTCTGTGCATGTGTATAAACTATAGGTTAAAAACTGGCTTATATAAAATAGGATTGGGAAAATAGACCCTCTAAAAGATTATGTTAAGTTAAATGAAATTCATTCATCACGTACTGATTTTTCTGTACCCTACTTTACTCACGTGAAAAGTAAAGCGTGAGGTGCTGATAAGTAAGGAATTCTGGTTTTTTATTTTGAAGTCTAGACTCTTGGATATTCTCTTTAGGGTCTGCTTCAGTTTGTTTAATTTTCGCTTATCAGGTTTTCACTTCCCCAGTAGAATAATTTGAGCTACTAGCAAACCTCCTGAGATTTTGAAAAGATTTTTAAATGATAGTTCAAAATACAAAGTAGCCTGTGAAACCATTTCTGCTCACTTTCTAATGTCTTTTGAGATTGCTATGTAAAGTCAGTAGTTTGTTTTTCACTTCTCTTAGCTTTAATTAACTAATTAATTACTCAGCACTGGATTGGCCTAACCAAATGTTTAAGGGTATTTGGCAGAGAAATTTTTACCTACAACTGAAAGATGGAGCTGTGCTTTCCTCTGTCTCCAGTTAAAAATAGACACTGGGGCCCCTGGGGGGCTCAGTCAGGTGGGCATCTGACTTCGGCTCAGGTCATGATCTCACAGTTCGTGGGTTCGAGCCCCGCGTCGGGCTCTGTGCTGGCAGCTCACAGCCTGGAGCCTGCTTCAGATTCTGTTGTCCCTCTCTCTCTGCTCCTCCCTTGCTCATGATCTGTCTCTGTCTCTCCAAAATAAATAAATGTTAAAAAAAAAAGACAGAAGACAGAGGCTTCTGATCACCTCCCCCATTGCCCTTTAAACTTTGATACTCACCTAGTGGAGTGTGTGCCTAGTGATTAGATCAAATTTGTTTGCTTAAAATGATAAGCACTGTTAAATTCAAGAGAAATGGTGGTTTGTGTTGAGCCTTTTGTGGTAATAACAGTGAAAACATGTAACACTTTTCACTTGCAAAGGGGGAATTAAGCCTTTGTGACTGCAGGATCAGAGGGTCCCTGCCACGCGATCTGGCGTTGGCACCACTACCAGCCTGCAGGCCGGTGCCAGGGGAGGCACATCTCATCAGCTGTGAAGTGTTCGTTCTCAGGAGTCACAAGGCAGAGAGGAATGAGGGAACTAGAGCACCAGGAAGGTCTCAGACGGTCCAGGATGTGCAGCCGTTTACAGGTGTCAGGGAAAGGGGAGGAGAGAGACACCGCTGCTTGTGACAGGGTTCCGGCAGCAGGGAACAGAGTCTGCTCTGCACGGAGAGATGGATGTCAGATGGCTTGTGGAACTTCGGTCTGATCCCCGGTCAGAATAACATCAGCTGTTTGTTTATTAGAGAGAGAGCAGGAGAGAGGGACAGAGGAGAGACAGCATGTGAGTGGGGGAGAGAGATGGAGGGAGAGAGAACCTTAAGCAGGCTCCATGCTCAGCTCAGAGCCCTACTCAGGCTCTATCTTACGACCTGGGGATCATGAGCTGAAATGAAATCAAGAGTTGGATGTTTGGGTCACCTGGGTGGCTCAGTTGGTTTAGTGTCTGACTTTGGCTTGGGTCATGATCTCACGGTTTGTGAGTTTGAGCCCTGCTTCAGGCTCTGCTGTCGGCACAGAGCCTGCTTCTGATCCTCTGTGCCCCTTTCCTGCTCTCGCTCTGTCTCTCAAAAATAAATATTAAAAAAAAAAGTTGGATGCTCAATTGACTGAGCCACCCAGGTGCCCCTAAAATCAGCTGTTTAAGAGTCATTGTAGGAGACAGCTTGGAAAATCTGAACTGAGTTGTCTAGGAAATGGTATGAGGGATTGTTGATGTTTCGGTGTGGTGATAGTGCGGTGCTTACCATGTAAGAGCATCTGTAATTTTAGGAGACGGGGGCAGTGTGGGGCTCCACTTCCCTTCCCGGGTCCGGCCCAGAAGACAGAGAATACGGTAACACAGCAGTGGGGGACGGGACACGAGTGAGGACTGTTCTCTCTTAAAATTCTCTTTCTGTGGATTTATATTAGAAGAGGCAGGATTTTAGATTCAACTAGGAGGGAAAAACCCTTAAACCACAGTCCCTTTTGCTCAGAATCTGAAAGCATACCTTTCCCTTGTGAGAGAGTCACACTCGTCTGAGTGTGATGTGCTCTTCCACGTTTGCCCTGCTGTGCTCAGAGGGAAAGTCAGTGTAGAGCTTTTCTCCTGGACCACTTGACATGCAAATGTCGATAAGAGTCCAAACTTCCTGTAAACCTTTTATACAAATAGAGGGGATCTGTGTTGTTATAAAAAGACCACAGGAAGTTTATGGTAATAATCACAACTGAGTTAAAAGGCTGTTGTTTTAAGGTGGTTGTTCTCATATCTGAAAGGTTTGTTCCAGAGACCGAACAGCTTTGTTATAAATAGTATGAGGTTTAATCGGAAGCCTCAGTGCACTTCTTTTGTTTCTCGATGATTTTAGAGCCAGAGAACGAAGCAGAGTACGGTCCTCGCCCCCGTGATCGACCTGAAACGGGGCGGCTCTTCCGACGACCGGCAGATCGTGGACACCCCCCCGCACGTGGCGGCCGGCCTGAAGGTGAGCCGCCCCCCGGCCCCCGGCCCCCCTCGCGTCCTCGGGGCCAAGGCTCCTCCGGGGCTCCCTGCAGGCTCGCCCGCGTCGTTTTCAGCTGAACTTGAGCATGATCTAAAATGTAATGCGTTACAGAAGAATCAGAAACTGGAAATACGCAGGAAGAAAACCAAGTGACTTCAGTTCTAGCCTCCAGAAGTTAAAAACCTCCTATTTTAGAATATCTCCATTCTCTGCCTCCTGACTTGCTTTTCTCATGTTCTATATGGCGACTGTCCGTCTGTGCTAGAAAGTGTCGGGCTGCACAGGCGTTTCAGTGGCTTCACTGTGTTTCCTCTGGTGGGTGTCCTCTGGCTCAGTTAGCTCACTGAGTGCTGGAGTCACGTGTTTTCCTAACTTCTGCGGTTACAGGGAGTGTTGGTGCTTGTTGCCTTACCTGTGGGTTAAAATAGAGGAGAGGGTTAGATTGTGCCGCCCCGGTGATTTTACATCATCTTAAAAACAAAGAATCAGACACGGTCACCTCTATCATATGGGATGGTGAGGGTGAGGAAGATCTGAAAACGGATAATTCAGAGTCATAGTTCAAAGTATACAAAATGAAGGGTAAATAAACTCAGTGTAAACTATAGTTAAAATTACACCCACTCTTGGGGCGCCCGGGTGGCTCAGTCAGTTGAGTGTCTGACTCTTGGTTTCAGCTCAGGTCGTGATCATGGTCACAAGATGGAGCCCCCTGTCCAGCTCCGTGCTAAGCTGGAGCCTGCTCCGGACTCTGTCTCCCTCTCCTGCTCCCCCGTTTGTGTATGCGTGCTCCCTCGCTCCCTCCCCTCCCCCCAATATCTATGCTGTGGATGGCAGTCAGGTAATGTGACTGCAGCAGTCTAAACACCATGCGCACCAGTTGCTTGGTGAAAAGTGACCAAAAGGTTAATGAACGGAATATGCTATTACTGCTATTTTTAGCAAGGTGCCCCACCCGCCACCCGCCCCCACACCCGTTAGAACCCAGATCGAGCTGTGACGCCGGGCCAGCCGCCCGCCCCTCTTCTTTAGTTTCAGCCAGAACTCTTCTGGGCAGGAATGTCCCCTAATTTGCTTTTGTTCTGAGGTTTCTTGGCCAGAAGAACTGGTGTTGGTCCTGCGGCCGATAGTCTGTCAGGGAGGAAAGTGTGCCTGGCGGAGAGGTCTCTGGAGATTCCTAGTCACTTAGTGTTGTTTTGCTCACAGATTATCCACCTAATTTCTCCTCACTGCACCTAACAAAAAGCTCGTTCGTTGTCTCCTGTTACCGTTGAGTCTCCAGCATCACCTACAACGTAGGAGTGTGTCAGTTTTTCTCACCCTCCCCACCATTGACGGATTAGCACTTTAATTGTTAAAAACGGAACAGACTGCTTTATTCTTAGTGTGTTTAGAGAGTGATGCCCGACGTAGCAGGGTGTGTCCAGAACAGTTACTTGCTTTCAGATTTTGAAATGACAGAGAACTAACCTTGTCGTTGACCGTCTGCCCTGTCCGGAACCGCGGTGACGGTGTTCTGTAAATCCAGCGGCTGCTGGCTGGCTTCTCTCGGTCTCAGTAATAACGGGGAGCAAGTCTTGGGCACGTGTCTTTGTGTTTCTAAAATGTCACATATATGAGTACAAGTATAACTCCCCTTCGTGAACCTTGCCTTAAATAGATTTGTGTGAACTTCCCGGTGATCGGGCCTGGGAGCTTCTTATACCTTTTTTTCTGATTTCTTACATCCGTTGGATCATAAATAACATTTCCTGATTCTTCATTATGAGGAAGCACTAAAATGTTTCTTTAATGACGCAGAACAGCAGACCGAATGGTGTCCTACAGGAATCGTGGGCTTTAGATCCGTTGATACTGCACGGACGCGCTCTGTATCCCACCGGTTTGTGTTCAGATACAAAATCCGTTCTACAAGCAAGTGTCCTGCCTGTGCCAGTGTGGGGCAGTGGACTTCTGGAGGGAGGCGCGCGGTGGCCTCAGAGAGCCCGATGCTTGCTCAGGGTCCCGGCCTGTCACAGGCAGTAAATGCTGAGAGAGCCAACAGGACAGTGCGGTGCTTGGGGCGGCGGGGTACTTCAGGGCCCCCCGCCTCAGGCAGGGCCCCAGTTCTGATCGCGCGTCCTCAGGCCAGCGCGCTCTGGCTGCCTTTCGTTTCTCGGGTTTCTTTAAGGCTGCCTCTTTTCTCTCCAAGAGTAGCCCCCGTTTCTCAATGTACAGAAGAGAAATGCGAAGTGTTAACCCTCTGAACCTGGTCTGAGTGGACTTGAAAGAACTGACGATGTGCCAGGAGTTCTGTCCATCTGCGCGAGACCCAGGTCCCGAAGCGCAGCCCGCCTGGAAGGGGCGTGGGTTCCAGAGGGTTCCAGAAAGGCCCAGAGGGTGCTTCCGCCTTCTTTGTGAAGGCTTCACTTCTCATGTGTCCATGGTACAGAATGTAAAGTTGGTGTGTTAAATGACCACAAGAATGATTGTTATCCACAGATTGTGTTTTTTTTAAGTTTTCATAGAGACATTTTGAAACAGAAATACTCACTGTGTATTGTAAATAGTCAGATCTAGTGCCTGAAATTGTAGGCAGCGGCAGCTTGCTGAAGATTCCAGGAAAATGTCATAGGTCACTTGTGGAGTTGACAGTAAGCCGAGGTGAGACTCCTGCCGCTGCACAGCGAGGCCTGCGGCCGCGACACCTCCCCACCCTCCTTAGGCCCTGGTGTCCTCAGCTCTGAGACCAACGAGGCAGACGGGGTCTGCAGGGCCCCTTCTGGTGCTCTCATTCCTCGACCTTCCTTCTGTGCGTGGAATTCTAAAACCCGAGGATGATGCGCGGTCTGCCATTCTTACCTTCCTCAGGACCCCGTTCCCAGTGGATTTTCGGCGGGAGAAGTTCTGATTCCTTTAGCGGATGAATATGATCCCATGTTTCCTAACGACTACGAGAAAGTAGTGAAGCGCCAAAGAGAGGAGCGACAGAGGCAGCGGGAGCTGGAGAGACAGAAAGAAATAGAAGAGAGAGAAAAGTAAGGCTTTGTTTGGGTTCGAGGGTGTTTTCATCGGGATACTAACGCATGAACCTTAGCGCTAGTCTTCACGGTTGACCTGAGCAGTCCTCAGGAGGAATCTGTTGTAAGAGTGTGTGCAGGCACACCTCGGCAGATGCGGGCTTGCAGATCAGAGGGGTTTGTGGGAGCGCCGTGTCGAGCGGGTCTGTCCCACGGTTTTTCTCACAGCACCTGCGCTCGTGTCTCCGTGTTACTGGTAATTCTCCCAGGATTTCAGGCTTTTTCGTTATTATATCTGTGATCAGAGATTATGACTCGCTGAAAGCTCAGGGGATGGTTAGCATTTTTTAGCAATAAAGTGTTTGTAATTGAGATACGCATGTTGGTTTTTTTAGGCATAATGCTGTCGCACGCTCAACAGCCGCAGCGTAGCATGAACATAACTTTTCTGTGCCCTGGAGACCAGAAATGTCATTCGATTCCCTTTGTTGCCATATTCGCTTGATTGTGGTGGTCTGGAGCAGGCCACCCGCCCCGGGGGTGCCCGAGAAAACTTCTTGTCTACGTGCAGAAAACCTAGGTCTACGTTTCGTGGGAGTTGTTAGAAAAGTGACTTAAAAGCCTGATATTGAATAAAGGGTTATTTTTTCTTATGCTATGAGTGTACTAGGATCTTACTATTTAAAATACTTGAAATATTTGGGGAACGTGGCTGGGCTTGGTAAGTAGATTTTGTGACTCTTGATCTTGGGGTCATGAGTTCAAGCCCCGCTTTGGGCAGTAGGACTTACTTTAAAAGATAAAATGCTTAAAATGTTATTCTTAACTTTAACTTTGAGTCAGGTGGGGTTTTGAAAATGCATCTTTTCTTTATGTTTTTTAAAGGTAAGGGTAGAAAGGATTTTTTGTATTTCTTTGTTTTTTTAAATGTTTGTTTATATTTGAGAGAGAGGGACAGAGTGCAAGCAAGGGAGGGACAGAGAGAGAGGAGACAGAATCTGAAGCAGGCTCCAGGCTCTGGGCTGTCAGCACAGAGCCCGCTGTGGAGCCTCAACTCCCAAACCGTGAGATCGTGACCTGAGCCGAAGTCAGATGCTTCAGCGACTGAGCCACCCAAGCGTCCCATTTGTATTTCTTGTTTTAAAATATTGAATATTAATTTTTCCAGTTATATATAAAATATTAATTTACTTTTTCACAGTATTTATTGAATCATTTCATGAAGTGAAAGTATGTTCTAGAGAATCAAAATTTTTTAAGTATTACCTATGTTGATAATGCTTTAAAATTGAGAGGTAAATATCAAGGAAACTGTTTCCTTCCTACTATTGTATTCATGTGCCTGTTAAATTTGTTCAGTTTATCTTTTGAGTTTTTTCACTTAACTTTTGCTACTTTAGTCTTCAAGGAGTTTTTTGTACATATGCCCCCCCCCCCCCCCCGCCCATTAATAGTTCAGTGGGAAAGAGGATTGGAGTATTTTCTAGACAAGAGCAAGTCAAGGTGACGTCCATGGGTTCACATCCTAAGTTGGTTTGTCTGGGTGCACGTGGGTGGCTCGGAGCCTTTCTTGATTTCAGCTCAGGTCATGATCTTACAGTTGCTGAGATCAAGCCCTGCTCTGGGCTTTGCACGGACCTCATGGAATCTGCTTGGGATTGTCCCTCCCTCTCTTCCTGCCCCTGCCCCGCTTGTGCATGCATGTGCACACTCCCTCTCAAAATAAATAAGTATGTTTTTAAGAACTAAAAAATTGGTTTGTCTGTGATGAGCATTTGGTTCCTTTGTTGTCACAGGAGGCGTAAGGACAGACATGAAGCTAGTGGGTTTTCCAGGCGACCGGATCCAGATTCTGATGAAGATGAAGATTATGAGCGAGAGAGGAGGAAAAGAAGTAAGTCACGAAATATAAATGTTGTTTCAAACACAGTGAAGTTCTGCTATTTGATTTTTATATTCAGTTTGAGAGTTTAATTGACATCGATTTGGGCAGTTTTCTCTCTGGAATCCCAGGAATCGTGTTTGCATCACAGTTTAACCTACATCCTGTTGTCACATGTCCTCCTGTGAGCTTCCCAGTCCCTTTCCGACATTTGTTGACGGGGTGCTTGGGGCAGCTGCCCTGCACGCTCTGTGTCCTTACCTGCGGCACGTCTGCACAGCGCCAGAGTCCAGGCCCTCCGTTCCGGAACACTCGCCACCAGCAGGCGTGGATTTGAGGAGATCCCTTAGCGTCTCTGGACATGGTTTCTTTCGGTGTTGTGCGGAGAGCAGGGAGCCGGGAGGAGCCAGGGAGTTCCCGGGCCCCTTCTGCCTCGAAGGTCACGGGCAGAGTCACACTCTGTTGCTGCTGCGCTCTGAGCGCTCACTCGATGAGCCTGTCCTTGAGGGAGGGGGCTTCGTCAGGTGGTACTGGCTGCCGTTTCCTTGGTTTGGTTGACGAGTTGAGATTTAGTTAGTTATTTTTAAGTGAGAAATTTAAATCTTCTACTTGTCTGCTAGACACCGGGCACTCTCGGAAGCACTTCCGTAGATCATCTGTGTCACACAGCTCGATTTCCCCCTTCTAACGGCAAGGAATCTGAGGCCCACAGGCATTTACGTAACCCAGGCCCGGCCTCTCTGCTCAAAACCTCCATTGTGACATGGTCCTCCCTACCATGCGCCCTGCGGGCTGCGCTGTCCTGAAGCTGCACTGTATTTTCACACACATGAACTCCGTTTTAGGGCCAACAGTGGGGCAAGCCTGCTCTTCCCCGGTGTACAGCCAGGGCTGCTGCAGGGTTTAATTCAAACTTTAAAACACTAATTGAGTTGGAAAAGAGCAAGTTAATTTAGAATTTTAATCTTTCGATGCAGCTATGAATTTATAGGATGCTTACTAAACAGTAACAAAAATCCAAATTCACAGAGAACAGATTGGGGGGACGCAGTTTGCAAAATGAATGAAAGGGTCAAAAGGTACGGACTTCAGGTGTAACATGAAGAAGCCCTGGGGGGGTGTCATGCCCAGTGTCGCTGCAGTTAATGAAGTCATATTGCATATTGTAGGGTGCTGAGAGAGTAGATCTTAACAGTGCTCATTTCGAGAGAAAGCGTGTGACTGTGCATGACGGTGGGACGCAGACCCGCTGTGGTGCTCCATTCATAGTGGCACAGGTGCCGGTCCTCGTGCTGTGCGCCTGAAACAGAGGTGGCCGTGCCCGGCCCGCCGCGCTGGTCCTCCGGCGGGGGTGGCGCTGATGTCTGCGTCCGCCCCGAGTATCAGGCGTCGGTCACACGTCCCGTACCCATGACCGGACTCACCGGTTTTCACTACCTTGTTTAGGATCCGTGTGTAGGTTGAATATTTATTGGTCTCCTCTCCCAGCTTACACACTGGCTGCCCGCCGGACAAGGAGCTGTGCTTCTATGTTAGGGCGTTATTTTTTGAACCTTAGCAAGAGCTGTACAATCCAGTATTAGGAACATGATGGCGTCCTAGCCATTCTTCACGCTGCTGCTGCTGACAGATTGACGTTCATATTTTAACCAGATTAGTAGCGGGTTTCCAGTAATCACCCTGCATTTTTTATACTGAACTCAGAGCTCATTTTTTCAGAATCACTCAATACATCACTTAGGGCTTGGTGACAAAAAAAAAAAGAGTAATGGGTATTTCAGAAGAAATGGACAAAGTTTAATTCAGGTTCGTGTTTCTCCGGGAGTGTTTTGTGAGGCCCAGACATGCTATTGGGACGCACGTACACTCGCCACAGAGGGATTTCTTTTGTGAAGTGTTACGTGCTGGCGCAACGTGTTCTGTAGTCTGTTCTTAATTCGCATTTTATTATTGTTGTGATCATATCATTGGCAATTAAATTGCGATCCATCTATGAGGGCTTCTATCAAACAAAGCACTCCTTGTGTCTTCCTTCGTGGTCTCCGCTCGGTTGCTGGAGAGCACACGGAGCCCGGGTTTGGTCTGTGGTGTCCGCCGCCGTCCAGAACGGCCAAGTGCCGCATTTCCAAGTAGGGTCTGGCCCCAGTGGTCGGCACCCTGGAGGGCACGGGGCCGCCCTGAGAGGGGGCGCGTGGGCGCCGCGTGTTCCGTCTCCGCCCGTGAACTCCGCTCCCTCTCTCGTCCCCCAAGTACCAGCGGTGACTCCTCCCTCAGCCATTTGTTGGCCCTAAATGACACACGTGCACGGGAATGCCTTGCCGCAGCGCTCTCAGTAGCTGTGTGTCTGTCTTGTGAGTAACTGCTGCTTCTCTGGGCTGTGTCCTTCACCTTAAACTTCATTTACTAACTGCATTTTAGGGAGGGTTCTCGAATGCCTGCTGTGAAAAAGGTGATTTTGTCTGCCTGGGTTTTGCCCATTTAATACATTTTTGATCCTAGATTTCCTTCTCTCCTCCCCGTAGAAGGAGCCCAGGACGGCACCGGGCGTGTCAGGGCCAGGAGTCTGCGCTTCCCTCTTGTAACCTGTGGGTTCGTGTCTTGCAGGTATGGGCGGAGCGGCCATTGCACCCCCCACTTCCCTCGTAGAGAAGGACAAAGAGTGTACGTATGTTTCTTGCTCTGTCTTATTCCGACCCCTCGGTCTTGGGCGCGGTCAGGGGAAGGCTTAGCTTCAGTCGGCCGGGCGTCCGGAGTGTCGGGGGAAGTGGGCTGAACACCGTCCTCTAGCGGCTCCGGGAGGCCGCCGTTCTCCACCGCGGGCTCTCATGCCGGGCCCGGGCTTGCGTTCTGTGCAGCCAGGTGCTTTGCTCTTCCTTTAAGTAATTTGTTTGTTTTCTCTTCACATTTCACAGTTTGGGGTTAGGTTAAAATACGTGTAGCTCAGTGTCCCGTTTTCATAGTCTGTGGTTTAGAGGCCGGTAAGTTCGTGACTGTCCACAAGGTGGCAGTGCCTTCCTTGGTTAGATTTTTCTGTGATTCCTGTCTGTTTCCTTACACGTTATGCATATTTACTCAGATTGTGAAAACAGGCCCACTTATATGTCTGCTCCCACTGCTCTGTTCTAGAATATTTGGGCTGGGATTGGACTTCGAGATGGCATCTAGATCATGTGCCTGCCTGCTGGGTGGGACCAGACCTAAACCATCACCAGAAAATATAATCATCCTAGTGTTTTCTACTACACTATCTGTGTTACCTTTTTAAAGAAGAGAATTCAAAAAACATTTTTGAATGTCTTCTGTGTGAAAATACCTGACAAACCATATGCCCTGTTTGAAGCTGGTCTCCGGGAGAGGGGCCCAAGCACCTAAATCTCTTCGAGCCTCCTTGTTGGCTCTCATGTGTAGGTAGGATTGGAAAGTCACTGGTTTGATATGTAGGCCCGAATCTCCAAGACCTTTATTGTTGGCTAGGTTAGTAAGGTAGGAGGTTAGAGTCTTAGGACAAGTACACGGAGTGCTCTGGGGGTTGGAAGAAAGTTCAGTAGGGTCCACCCGGAACACACAGAAGCGCTCAAAGCGTCAGACACAAACTGTCATCTAAGAGCACGTTAAAGGCTGGAGAGCGACGCTTCCGTAGGATGTGAAAAGACACTTGGGGTAAAACCAAGAGGAGCAAAGCTGGAAGCAGGAAAATCGTGTTCTGCCTCTGCTTTCAAAGAGTCATGTTGTGGCTGGAAGATTGATTTGGCCTGTCTTACTCCTTATCGATCGGTAGGTAACGGATTGATATTAGTATAGTTCATAATTTCTTGGTGTTTCGGTAAGCCGGTTTTGTTTTTCTCCGACAGTACCCCGAGACTTCCCCTACGAAGAGGACTCGAGGCCGCGCTCCCAGGCTTCCAAGGCCGCCATCCCTCCCCCGGTGTACGAGGAACAGGACCGGCCCAGGTCTCCGCCCGGACCCGGCAATTCCTTCCTCGCCAACATGGGGTAAGGCTCCGCGTGAGGACAGGCCCCGGGTGAGGTGTCAGTCCGACCAGGAGGTGCAGCGCTCACTGGAGGATGCGGGCTCTCTCGGGTGTGTGGGGAGACGCCTGGTGCCCGTCACCCAGCGTCCTTCTTCGGAGTCTGCGCCGAGTCTGTGGGGGGCGGCCCGGCACGACACCGTTGGGTTTTGTGGGCGCACAGCCCTGCCCGTGCAGGTTTGGAGTGCCTGCCGCACTGAACGTCCTAGTCCGTAGGTGGGGGCGCTTTCTGATAGGCGTTTGCGTGGATTTCCAGAATGTTTGCGAACAGAGTAGCCCCTGGGAGGCAGAGCCGACTTCCGCCGCATCCACAGGGCGAATAACCGTTCTTGATAAAATGAGCCACTTGCTGGAAGGTCGTGGTTCCACACTTGTGGTTTAAAACACTTGGTCATTCTAACTATAACCAGACTTGCGTTTGCTGGCGTGTGAAACAGTTTTCAGGTTGACTTGAGGGCTTGTGGCTTTGTTTTTCTAACTCCCGCCGGACTTGGCCCGGGTCTTGTTCACCCCGCGTCTCCCCCGTGAGGAGCGGTCCCGCGAGGCAGCTCCCCTCTAAGGCCTCGTTGTGTCCTTTGTCGGGACGGCAGCGGTGACAGGGTGCCCTCGCTTGTGGGCATGCGCTCTGGTTCTGCGAGCCCGCGGAGGGGTGACCACCAGGCGGTGTGGGCGCTGCAGATCACGCTTCACTTGAGGGTTTTCAGTCTCTGACTGTGGGATCCGTCCCCTTGACCAGTGCTGTTTCCTGTGCTCTAATCGGTGGCTGGGGAATGACTTGGAGACGAATACAGTTCACAGTGCAGCTCTTGGGTCACGGGGTCACCTCTCAGGGGCTCGGGAAGCGCACCTCCCCTCGTGCGGGAGGGCCTGTGGGGCTGCCCCGGGGCGTGTGCTGGAGGGGGACACGCGTGAAGCCGGGTCTCCTGCAGGTGACAGAAGCGGACTTCCTGCCAATTCCCTCTTGTGCCTGGGGAGGGCAGCGCGTGGCGCCGGGAGCAGCTGCTCCGATGGGATTGTGAGGAGCGCCTGTGTGGGCGCTGTAGGTGCGCCCTTACTCGGCTCAGTGCTGTGATGCAGCCCCAGGAGCAGTGGTCGCCGCGGGGCCTCCTTGAGCCCCCGAGGCACCTCCAAGTGCAGTGTGACCGCTGAGTCCCAGAGCGAGCGAGCGCTGGACCAGGACTGAGAGTTGTAGGCTCCGTTTCGCTTCCCATTCGCACCGACGGAAGGGTTTCCGGGCTCTGTGTGTTGCTTCGCTCCTGGTCAGCCTGAAGCTGGTCAGCTCACCCGCGCCTCAGGGTCTTCGTCTTCCTGCCGCTGCGTGCATGGTCCCCAAGAGGCCTTTGGTTCATTGGGACTCCTGTGGACTATTTAGAAAAACGTCCGTGGTCCTCTTCACGATGTGAAATTTACCCTTGTGTTCTGACAGGCACACTTGTACCCAAACCAGGGCCGTAAACTGCAGGGCCTTGCGGAGTGTGGAGCGCAGGAGATCGTGTTTCCTAGCGGGGATGCCGGGAGAACCTCGCCGGAAACGGTGGCTCCCTTGCCTCAGAGAATCCCCGGATGCGCGGGACCTCAGCGTCCGCTTTCCCGGTTCTTCCAGCCTGACCGTCCCCCGGCTTCCACTGAACGGCCCCCCGGTCGTTCAGGTGCCGCGTCGAAGCCATGTGGAACGTGCGCTTGATCTCTTCTTAGGAGGCGACGGCTGTGGTATAAGATGGGTTTGCACTGTAGCCGTGACCGAGCCCAAGAGGTCCTTCTCTTTTCCTCCCTCCCAGTGGCACGGTAGCCCATAAAATCATGCAGAAGTACGGCTTCCGGGAGGGCCAGGGGCTCGGCAAGCACGAGCAAGGGCTGAGCACGGCGCTGTCGGTGGAGAAGACCAGCAAGCGGGGCGGCAAGATCATCGTGGGCGACGCCACGGAGAAAGGTGGGTGTCCCCGGCCGGGCGCGCGCCCGCTGGCCTCCCCGGAAGGGAGACTTCTGAGTGCGACGCGTCCCCGCTGTGTGTCGTGTAAATGGAGACCCTCGGGGCTCGTCTTTATTTGCTCAGGACAAGACTAGGCGAGGAAGGTCCTTGGGAGAAAAGGTGACAGAGATTCTGGCAGAAAACAAACTGCACTAAAGAAACGGTTTCATTCCTGTTTCTGTCAGGCAGAGACCTTGCTGAGTTGGTAAAATCACAGGTCCGTCTTTCGGAGCACGAGAGGCGGCCACATGCAGTATGTCGGGGATCGTATCGGGCTGTTTCCGTCCTGAAAGTGTTCTCTGTGTTTTTCTTTTTCTGCTCTTTCACTGTAAGTGCGACTTCTAATTTTCTTACAGATGGATTGCTCTGTGAGATTAATGTCATTTCACAGTCTGCTGGTTGATGATGTGTACTCGGTGTCTTATTTTCATTTGATTATTATAATCTGTTCTGTGCTGAGGGCATATTGGAAGGAGCCAAACATCCCCATGTTTTACATAGAATTCAGCCTATTTTGGGCGTCTTAGTCCAGCTCCCTTTCCTGAGAGAGAAGACGGCTTTTGTGGCGGCCCCGTCTACACGCAGCCTTAGCGAGCGGCCGGCCAGCCAGACTGGCAGTCGCCCTGACCTGGGGGGGTGTGGCCGGCTGACAGGCCCTGTTCCCTTGGCCCGGGGACCTTGGCCGCACTGCACTGGGAGGGCCGCGGTCCGCTGCTCTGCCCGGTGCCGGCCCTAAGGAGGGGAGCGAGGCAAACGTCCAGGTATTCGGGAAGCTGAAGTCTTGCAGAGAGTGCAGTAAAAGCCTCGACCAAAGCGAAGCAGAGATTTTCATCCCAGATAAGGCTGCTTTTTTGCTCAGAACCTGATTGCATAAATGCTTCTAGATGATTCCGAGGACATACATAGCAGGAAGTACTCTTGAAATTAGTCACCGTAACTCGGGCTCCGTGCTCTAACACACCTACGTCTTAAATGTTTTGCTACAGATGCCTCCAAGAAGTCGGATTCCAATCCGTTAACTGAAATACTGAAGTGTCCTACCAAAGTGGTCCTCCTGCGGGTAAGACGCGGGCCGAAGAAACCTGCCTTCCTCCCTTGATTTTGTGCGCCGTCCACCCTGAACTCTCTCGTATGTCACGCTCTTTCAACCCTACTGGTGGGGAGACAGTTAAAGAAAACTGAAAACCCTTGTTTTGCAAACGATCCTTCTGGAGAGAGCCCTCTAAGACCGGCGTTTTACTCCCCTTCTCACCGAGTTTTATTGCTAAATACAGTGTTTTAAGACTGCAGTGAGCGGTGCTTTAAAATACGTGAAACTGCCAGTTCCGTTTAGTTTACTCTGCTCGTTAGGTGCCCTGTGACTGTGAGGCGGGAGGCTGGGTCCTGACCTTGGTGTCTCATGAGCCGTGTTTCTCCTGTTGTTTTCACAGCACAGATGCATTCGTGTGCTTATGTGCACGCTGTCCACACCTGACAACCTTCTCTTGCCTCAGGTGGTGGGGGACCGTGTGTAACTTGGGCGTCTGTCCAGGCGGGACACGGTTTTCCAACAGTCAGAAGAGAACATAAGCTCAGTTTTTCAGTTAAATGAGTAAATGGAGGAAGAGCAGACGTCTGTACTCTGTTAGTGCCACGAGCTTGTAATTTGAGTTAATCCAATGTGTTAAAAACTATAAATACATATTTTTATTTTATTTAGGAAACACCAGCTTTTGGGTGCTGTAAGGGTGAAAGTTCTCATTGTGTCATTTGGGACTGAGAACATTTGCCGTAATGAAAGCAAGTTACTTACTCGTCTCCTGTGTTTGTAAATTATACTTAATGCCTGACTCTGTTTTTGTTTATAGAACATGGTTGGAGCCGGAGAGGTGGATGAAGACTTGGAGGCGGAAACCAAGGAGGAGTGTGAAAAATACGGCAAAGTTGGCAAATGTGTGATATTTGAAGTAAGACGGTTTTTTGACGTTTGTAGCCCAAGTTATAACCGATAGATTGTCAGACACTTTCTGCATCTAAACAGAGACCAGCGCAGATGTGTGGTGAGGCCATAGCGTGTTGTTGCTCCCGAAGGGACCGGTCTCGGCCGGTTACACGTCTGCTTGGCTACAGCCGTTTTAACCATAAAGATAAGACGCGCTGCGAATTTATTTGGTGAAGAAGTAAAATGTTTCATTTTATGACTGAGGTTCAGCTCGGCGGTTGTAGATTGTCATGGGCTCAGCGGTTCGGGTTGGACGTGCCTTTGGCTTCATTCATGTGGCAGCTGTATCTTTAGTGCCTCCCACTTACATGTTCTGTGCCCGGTGATGCGCTCAGTTGAAGAAACAACAAAACAGGCCCGTGTAAAAATAGAGAGTGCTCAGTTGCTAGGCTCTGGAGTAGTCACTATAAATACAGGAGTCGAGAAAGGGATTCGATCGCAAAAAATAGAGCAAGCTTGGTGGGCGGTTTCAGATGTGGGCTGCGCTCGAAGTGAGTGGGTGGGGTTTGGATCCCAGGAAAGGGTCGCAGCTTCCGGGAGACTGAGGAGGGCTCCAGAGCCGCCTGGTTGGAGGTGCTGGCGGTTAGCGGGGGCCCCGGCTGGGGCGGCCGTGTCGTGCAGGGTTGGAGAGTCCGCCGGAGGACTCTAACCAGTGTGAGGGGCTCTTGGAGCGCCGGGCTGCTCCCCTGGTTCTGCCCTCACTGCCACCCCTCTTGTGTCTCTCGTTCTGTTTGTGGGCTGAGTGATGTTTGCGTAGGCGGCAGCCGGCTCAGGACCTCTCCTGCCTGCCTAGGTAGCTGTACAGTTTCCGCACCGGCCACAGTGCCTCTCGTAAGGAGACATCGGACGGCTTTTCGTGGTGAACAAATCCTACTCATTTCCTTAGTATTCGACTTCTCCACATAAGGTGGCAATTGCAACACTTAGCTCTGGCAGAGGTCTTTCAAGGAAGAGAACGTGTATACAACTGTATCTCTTGATGACTTTACCCGTAGTCTCATTTCTTTTCTAGATTCCTGGTGCCCCTGATGATGAAGCAGTACGAATATTTTTAGAATTTGAGAGGGTTGAATCAGCAATTAAAGGTAAGTTGTATAGCCAAATGTAAAGAATAAAAACGATTTGTGATCTTGATCCTTAAAATGAAAACGTGTTCCTCTGCTGTCTCGCAGGATGCCTGTATTAACGGACTGTCTTTCTGTTTGTCTTTTAGCTGTGGTTGATCTGAACGGGAGGTATTTTGGTGGACGGGTGGTAAAAGCATGTTTCTACAATTTGGATAAGTTCAGGGTCTTGGACTTGGCGGAACAAGTTTGATTTTAAGAACTGGAGCACAGTCATCTCCGACGATCCTGAAGTGAGCTGCCAGCCGAGGGGAGAAGACACGGCGGCCTGGGGGCTGCTGGGGGCAGAGACTCTTGGAAGGACTTCTGAGACACATGTTGACTGATCCCTTTTTTATTTTGTGGTTTTTTAAATATAGTATAAAAATCCTTTAAAAAAAAAAACCAATCTGTGTGCCTCTCTGTTTCTCTTTTTCTTACCACTTCTAAGGGGGTTCCATTGTTCGCTAGGATTCATGGTAACTCACAAGTGCTTCCGTGAAACACCGTTTCTTGCACTAAAAATGCCTGGAACGTTCTGGGATATGGGGTTGTGTTGTTCTTTTCTTTTTTTTGATTCATTTTAATAAAACCAAGTTACTAAACTGTAGCTTCATAATAAATCCTATAATAAAGTGTCATCTTGGCAATGTGCTGAAGGTGAAAACATGTGCTTTCTCTCACAGAGAACTTCTTACCGCTCCAGGCACAGAGGCCCCTGCGACGTGCGCCACGGCCGGAGCATCGCCAGCTGCCGCGACCGCCCGGCCAGACCGTCGGCGGGAAGCTGGACTGTGGGGTCTGCGCGCCTGCGGGGGCAGGTGGGTCTGGCTCGCGGCGTCTTCCGAGGCTGCTGTCCAGGCTCCGTGCAGCTCGGACTCCACATGTGGGGTCCAGGATTCACAGGTGTACGGCATACTTGGTCCTTAGGGGCCACGTTTCTACTGGCAAAATCCGCGATAGTATTAGCTCTCATGTAATTTTTAAACGTGTAAAATTCAGCCGCAAAGGCCACTGAAACTGTACCGCCAGTGGACAGAATTCTAGACTCGCGAAAACCGCACCGCTGGTGGTGTGTGACGTACAGGAGTAGCAGGGCCACAGACACAGATGGGGACACTCGGTACAGCGGCTCACGCCCAAGCTGGAAGTGTTTCCGGAGTGTGCCGTGCCCGGGTTGTGCTCCTTGCTTGTCTGAGTACTGCCTGGGCGCGCTCTGAAGCGGCGGCCGGTGGGCGTGCCTCGCTCTGTCTCCGGTGTGACCCGTCGGGGGAGGAAAACTCTCAGCGGTTCTTTGCATCCGTGGCTTGGAGACATAAGGAGTATTCTACACCTTTTTAAAAAAGGATTTTCTCATGTTTTTATTTAACATAAATAAAAAAAATAACAGCTTCTCTTTTGTGGTATTATTTTACTGAGTAAAACTGAATTGAGACTTGGTTTCTGTGATAAAAGCACACATATTCTGTAAAGTAAGTTTGGGTCAAAGAATACAAGGTAAAGGAATTAGTCATTGAACATTTTACAGGAATAGAAGTCAGCGGGTGCACCTGTGAACCTGAACACCTGGGCTGAAGACCGACCTTGGGCTGACCGCTCCCTAAACGTGCTTGTCACGGGTTATGTGCCACGGAACCCACCTCAGGTTGAAGGTCGTGTCTTTTGAAGGTCATTGACAGTCTTCATAATCAAAGCTCACAGACGCCTATGCCAGGGCACGCAGAGAAGCGGATCTGAAAACTGTTTACCATCTTCTCCTGAATTACAAAGCGGGTTCCAGTTCAAGCTGACACACAGAAAGGCAACTAGATTTAAAGTGCTGTACTTAAACAAATACAGTTTGCATTTTGGGGCAATTAAAATTGGAGACTCGAGATTAAAAAGAAGGAAAGACACATAGGATTATCTTTCTGGGTTCTGTTTTGCTCTTCTCACTCTAAGAAGGCAGTCTTACTCAGAAAGTGACAGCTGGTCAATTTATTCGTAAGATATTTATTCAGAGGCTACCGGCCCGCTCAGCTATTCTAAACTTTTATGTTAAATACGGTCATTTTCCCAATAATGCTGTTAAGTCACATCTCATTTGCCTTCTGACTTAAGAAGTGCACAGACTGAAACACCTGTAATACACCACGGAGTTTGCTTAGAGGTACCCTGTTCATGCTCTGGTGTGGCCAGAGGAAAGCAAGCGTTATTAAATATGAATGCAATCCTTAACACGAATTGAACCTTTTTTTCCCCAATAAAAAAGCCCAGAAAAGTGTCTCATTCTATAGAGATTTATCATTTTCTGAAACACAGTGAAAGGAAGTGGAGTAATTTACCAGTGTTGTTTTCTGTTCTCTGTCTTAGCGATGTCTCCCTAGAAACTGGTATGTGACAGAACAGAGTAACGTTTGCAGACTGTAATATTGTAGTGCAGGCCGGTACTGAGGTTGATGGTCACATCTTAAACTCTTGAGTATTAAGTGGTTACATCCTATCTATATAGAACATTGGTCCAAAAACAGAAAGAACAGCGGATGGAAATTTATCTCATTCGATGTTCAGAGATAAAAGGGTTAGCCATTCCATTATTTTCTGTAGATAAGTTTTTTTCATATTGAAATCTGATGACAGTTAACGTCTGATATTTTCCCAAGCTGCTGTACGAAGAGCACGCTGCCACGGGAGGACTCCGGCTCACCAGTCCAGCCCTGGCGCACTTCCTTCCAAAATAGACCCCACTGTCCGTTTTATTTCTGTCCAGGAGGCTGGGTGCTGGCGACCAGACATAAGCAGCAAGGGGACAGTCAACTGAAAATTGAAGATGGCAGACAGGCCGGCGAAGCTCCAGCCACGTCACCTTTCCCGGCAGGGCGGGAGAGGTGTGCACGCCCGCCTGCCCTCCTCGCGCCCTCCCTGCGAGGATCCACTTACTACACCTACTCTGCGCGCCCTCCCAGCAGCCTCCAGCGGGCGAACTCTCGCACGGAGCCTGTCTGGTCACAGCGTGTTGACCCTCTCCTGTGAGGTGTTCAGGACCGTCCTGAAAGCGAAGGGCGCGGCGGTCGTCAGATCTGTCTGCCCTCGTGATCGCCGGCTGCTACGGCTCACCGCCAGCGCCCGGAGCGCATCGGGCCCCATGTCACTAGCCCTGGACACGACCCGTGTTCACACTCAAAATTCCAAGTGCGATTTCAGCTGAACGTGGATTGCTTTTGCACCATCGTAGAGTCAAAAAATTTTAAATCAAGACTCAGTGTTTATTATGACGGTTTAATTTGTATAATCTATAGTATTCTTAAAGTAAAACTTCCAGAATTCCTCTAACACCTGCACTTTTGTTCTGCTTTATAACAGACATGGTTGATTTGCATCGAGGTGGCTTTTTCCAATGTTCTCGTGATCAGCGATGCAAGAAATGCAGGTGCCTTACACCACTTTGATTTTCATTAGCAGGGGCACACCTTAGTAATTCTCTCCCCAGCCTCGCCAATCATTACTTGTTAAATTACCCGTGACTGCATTAATCATTTAGTCTTGTTGGAAATGAACTTCTGATCTTATGTTTCTAATTCTGCACCATAGGACTTGAGAAATTTCATTTCCAATAATAACTTCAATGTAAAAATGTTGACATAAATTAAGTGAATGAAACTACAGTGTAACCAGGAACGTTCAGGTTCAGTGTAACACACACTTGTCACTCCTGGCCCACCCGGGACGTGCAGGCCCTTCGTGTGAGGAGCTGCCCACCTCCACCTCCCTCCCTACGGTGAAGACACTTGCTCTCCCGGCCTGCCTTGCGGCACAGGCGGGGGCCCAGCCCTGGTCTTCCCATGACCCGTGCCAACACGGCACAGGCGCGGCGTCGGCCCGCCGTGGTCAGCGGGGCAGAGACCCGTCGTTGTAGTGGCGTGTGTGGCGGGGCCCCTGGGGGACAGGCAGGCTTTGGAGCAGCTTCGAGGTGTGGTCTGGCCGCGCTCTTGCTCTGTTTGAAGCTCCCGAGTGTGACTGCGGCCAGTCTGGAGAGTTCTTGTTTGCTGCCTAGCTGTGTGTGTGTGTGAATCCCTTTTCCTAGCCCAGAGCGTGTTCTCTCATCCACAACTAAGAACAACCCACTGACCACCAAGTCGGTCCCTGGAATGTGCTCTTGGCTCCCTCGTGCGCGCACTCTGCTCCGGAAGGACGTCAGGAAGCCCCCACGGCCTGCTCTTAAGGGACAGAAGGTATGTTTCGCTTCCTTAGGGCGGGTGGCTACGTAAAGGTTTGGAGTTCTGCGTGCGAGGCTTGGGTGGTTTTCCACCATTTGTAGATTTATTTTACCATCTTTGTCAGTAGGAACTTAACACATACTTGCTTCGTGTTTGGGGTTTAAACCAGGATTCATTTTCTGACGCACACCGTTCCGGCTTCGGCTGCTGGAAGCTTTCTCAATGGGCACCTGTGTCCCTTTGGCCTTTGACATCCCCCACGTTGTAGCGCTTCCTTTACTTCTGGAACCACAAGGCGCCCGTTTCCTGCCTGAGCCCTAGAAACGGCCATTTCTCCAAGGAGCTAAGGTTTCTTTTTTTTGGATTAGGAGCTGAGACCTGGGCATAGGGGTGCTCGTGGCTGTGGGGGTGTCGTTGCTTCTAGGCCCCCCCAGCTAACAGAGCGAGGAAACCTGTGAGGGGGGGGAGTAGCCTACGTGTATGTGGCCATCTGTGTGCGTGTGACCTGTGCCGGTGTCTCCCAGCTCTGATCCCTTGCCCCCGGATCATTCTGGCCTCCTCCTCCCAGCAGTGAGGAGCATGACTCGTACCTCCTGCCATCCAGTTACTTAATTGTTTCAATTCCAGTGTACAGAGAGTTTCCGGAATTTGTAACCCAGAGCCTTGTGGGAAATGACTTCATCAGCTAGAGTACAGTGATTTTGTACAGTTTATCATGATTTCAGTCTTTTTTTTCCCCCCCACATTTCTTTATTTTTGAGAGACAGAGAGCACAGTGAGGGAGGGGCAGAGAGAGAAGGAGACACAGAATCGGAAGCAGGGTCCAGGCTCTGAGCTGTCAGCACAGAGCCTGACATGGAGCTCGAACTCACAAACTGTGAGACCATGACCTGAGCTGAAATTGGACACTCAACTGACTGAACCACCCTGGTGCCCATGATCTTAGTCTTAAAGACATCACTCATTTCTTACTTAGGTCAACACTTTATCCCCCACCCTAACCTTCAGTACCGTGGTTTTTATGTTTGTGACACATTCAGACTTAACCTGTCACATCCTAACCCTGGGATCCCCCAATCTCCTAAGTGAGTTTTTAAAATTTTATATACATTAAGATTTACTCGGGCTCTAAAGTCTTAACAGGTCTTGACAACTGCTTTTACTGTTTCAAGTTCACCATTACCGTGTCCTACAGAATGGTTTCATTGTCCTAAAAAAGCATCCCTGGGCTGCACGTGTTTGGTGTTTTTTTTAATGCTTATTTATTTAGAGAGAGGGCAGGAGCGGGGGAGGGGTGGGGAGAGAGAGGAGAGAGAATCCTAAGCAGGGTGGTGGGCACTGCCAGCGCAGAGCCCGACTCAGGGCTCAAACGGATGAACTGTCAGATCATGACCCGAGCCGAAATCAAGAGTCTGAGCCACCCCGGCACCCCTGCACCTGTTCAGATCTCTCTCTTTTTCCTGTCCTGTTCCTGTCAACTCCTCTCCTTATTGTCTCTGTAGTTTTGCCTTTTCCAGAATGTTGTAGAATTGGAGTCATATGGTTTATACGTAGCTTTTCTGACTGGCTTTCTTCCCTTAACATTGTGCATTTGAGATTCGTATCTTTTTGTGGCTTGATAGCTCGGGGTTCATCAGTGACTAAGGCCCCGCGGTCTGGATGTGCACCCGTTCCCCTGTTGTGGGACATCTTGGTCCCCTAGGTTTTGGCAGTTGTGAATCGGGTGCTATGAACGTTCGCCTGCAGGTCCTTTGCGGCCCTAAGTGTGGACGTTAGTTGGGTAGCTAGGAGCGTAACTCTGGACCCTGTGGTGAGACTGGTGAGACCCTGGACCCTGTGGTGAGACTCTCCCTGGTCTGGCTCCTCTTCTGAAGCGCAGGAACATTCTCAGATTTCTCCCTTCTTTAGGGGATAAAGCAAAACCCTCCCCAGGGCCCTTCCTCTTCCGCATTTGGGTTTCCCAAAGAATCTCACGCCCTCTGCGGCCACCTGCTGACTTTTGACACTTCAGGAGCAGGGATTGTAATTGAAGACACCAGCCCTCCTCAGTTGCTCTGTCAGAGATCCGCCTGAGCCACATCTCAGGGGGTCTGTCAGTTCTCTTGACCTTTTAAGGCACTTGACGCTGTTAACCCCTCCCTTCTTGAGGCCTGTGGCTGCGCTTCCGGTTGGCGCTTGCCTTTATCTCTTCACCCTCTCCCTGAGTGATTTTATCTGCTCCCCTGTTTCTGCTGCGGCTAACACGCTTCTGCATCTCAGTCAGTCGTTACAAAACTTCCGATCTGCGTCCAGCTGCCTCTTCGACACCATCCCCCCCACCTCCGACATGTTCACACTTCACTCACTTTCCCCCTCTCAAACCCCGCTGAGCTCTCCAATTTGGGGAAGAAAAACATCACCTGAGTCAGACACCTAGGAATCCTCTTTGATTCCTCCTCCTCCCTTAGAGCCCAAGCCCATCTGTAATTGAGACCTGCAGACTCTATTTCTTTTCCATCTTTCGTATTAACCCAGGGGTTAATGAGGCTCTTGATTTCAGAGCCTCCCGTCTCCTGCCTGGAGTAGATGGGGGTCTCACTCTGACCCTGCACTCTTCTCACCTGCCAGAGTAGGGTCTTTGCTGTCAGGTTACTCCCGCATCAAAGAATCTTGGGGTCCAGCCAAGCTTCGGCTCTGTCACCCGGGAAACCGGGGGCTTCTCCCCGCCTGTGCTTGCCCTCATCCCAGCCCGCCCTCGCCGCAGAGCCCGGCAGGTGGAAACCTTGGCTCACTCTTCCTCGCCTTCTTCCCTGTGCCTGGAGAACGGGCCCTTTGCCTGGATTCTTCCAGCGCTTAGCCGCTTAGCCGCACCTGGCGAATCGCTACTCACGCGGGGCTTACGGCCCCGGAGCCTTACTGTAGACAACAGTGCTCGGCTCTATCTCCCCCGAGCCAACTGCTCCTGACCGTGTTGGCTGGGTCCCTTCTGGGCTCTGCCTCCTCGTTCCTAAGCACATCCTCACGAGGCTACTGCCCCGTTCTGGCCCTGCTCTTCCCAGCACGTGTCTAAGAACAGTCTGAACTCCGTCTCCACCTTCTTAATTTCCATTCACTTTTCAGCCCTGGATTTAAGGAGAGAAAGAGGACATTGACTAAGGAAACAGGGGACACAACCCAGGAGAGAGGGAGTCGTGGTCCAGGAGCCCCACAGAAGGCCCGGAGAGCCCGTCCTGGCGGGGAGCGGAAGACGGAGGCCCGGAAGGACGTCTCCGGGGGGAATGGGGTGACTCAGCTCCAGGGGAAAGTGCACTCCACCAATTCCAGGAAAGCCGAGAATAAAGCTGCTCCTGGGGCGCCAGAGGCTCAGCCGAGAGTAGCGGACGAGATGTTGTAACAACACTCAGACTCGTTTCTGATTCGTTTTTAATGTTGCTTTATGACTCACTTGAAAGAACAGATGGGTGGGGAGCAGGAAGGGGTGTTCAAAGGCTAACTCTTCTGTTTTCTAGGAAGTCACGGGCTTGTTAAAATTCTCTCCTGTGTTGGAGTCTTTGTCTTCATTTTCTGGATTTCCTCCCTCCGTTTGGTGGAGCTCATCCTCTGGTAGTTTCCTGAGAAGACAGACGTAGGAGACACATTTTTGTTAAGACCTTGACTCTGAAAATATCTTGATTCTGTCATCGTACTCGGTAATTTGTTTAAATACAGAATTCCTGCATAAAACCCATTTTCCTTCAAAAATGTGCAGGCATCCCTACAGTGCCCTCTTTCTTTCATGCAGTTGAGAAAATGCCATCCTTTCTGACCGGTGTCTTCTCTCTGGAAGGTTTTGTGGATGTGCGTCTTCGTTTGTTCTGCTGGGCATTTGGGACGGACTCGTTCGAGCTGGGAATTCAAGTCCTTTGAATTGCTCTCCTGGAAATTCTTTGCCTCATATTTGATATTTGATAACTCCCTCCCCATCCATGATTACATCTTCCTTCATTGTAGCTCTTCCAGAGCTTTGGTTAGTCAGTTTGTTCCACAATTGGTTTTTCTATATTTCCTCTTATTTGCTGACCTCTCGTCTAAGGCAAGAAGATACAGAAGTGCCTGAGTCCTGGACCAGAACCTCAGGAGTTTAGATGTATCTGAATTATGGATCTGCGTGTGCTGTTTTATTTTTTAAAGCGGTACATCATAAAGATTTTTACCTGTTTTGAAGAGCAATAAATTTAATAATGACGTTTTATATAAATGCACATACACTGACAGTATAGGGCAGGTAGCCTAAGTTTCCTTCTAGAAGTTTATTCCTCTTAGTACTCAGTTGTTTAGAGATTTTATTTTAAATCTATTTTTGAGACAGAGACAGAGCCTGAGTGGGGTGGGGGGAGAGAGAGAGGGAGACCCAGAATCCGAAGCAGGCTCCAGGCTCTGAGCTGTCAGCAAGGAGCCCAACAGGGGGCCTGAACCCATGAACTGTGAGATCATGACCTGAGCCGAAGTCGGATGCTTAACCGACTGAGCCCCCCAGTTGTTTAGAGATTTTATTTGCTAAATAAAGAGAAACACGTAGACCTTATTCTGTGAAATGTGATTTAGTAAGTTTCCTTTTTCACTTACCTGCTAGACATTCACAAAATAGATTTTAGTTTTTAAAGATAACCTAAAACTGTTTTTTAAAAACTGTGAGAAAGGGAAAGATTTTGAGAACTATTTTGCATATAAAATGTCTTGGGTTCATACAACTGTGATAACAGAGAAAGTGTGATTACATTATTGTCCCTTTAAAAGTTACATGGGGCCGCCTAGGTGGTTCAGTTGGTTAAGTGTCCAGCTTCGGCTCAGGTCATGATCTCACAGTTCGTGGGTTTGAGCCCCACGTTGGGCTCTGTGCTGACAGCTAGCTCAGAGCCTGGAGTCTGGCTTCAGATTCTGTATCTCCCTCTCTCTCTGACCCTCCCTACTCATTCTGTCTCTGTATAAAAATATAAATAAATAGATAAAAGTTACATGCAGATTATTGCAGATTATTTCTATTTGTTTTTGCTTTTTTGTTTTATATTTTTTCTTAATGTTTTATTTTTTATTTATTTTTGAGACAGAGACAGAGCGTGAGTGGGGAAGGGGGAGAGAGAGAAGGAGACACAGAATCCGAAACAGATTCCAGCCTCTGAGCTGTCAGCACAGAGCTCGATGTGGGGCTTGAACCCACAGACCGTGAGATCATGACCTGAGCCGAAGTTGGACGCGCAGCCGACTGAGCCCCCGGTGCCCCAGCAGATTATTTCTAAATGCAACAGTGACTTTCAAATTTGGAAACAGCTTGGTCTTTTTCTTTAGCAACCACCCTTGTCCCTCCTCTGCACTATCAGGTGGTATTAAAAATACCTCTTATTAAAGCTCTTTATCACCCTCTTCCTGTGGCACTTTTCTCCCACCGCTCCAGTGTCCTGTCTGTGCAGTGAGCCCACGGTGTTGTCAAGTTTCTGGTAAGTGAAGCCATTGTCCCCGTGGGTGGGTGTGTGACCGAGCCTGTGGGCGGGTCCGGGGTCGCTGAAGCTGGAGCCTACGTGAAGGGAGAAATAGGTCAATGGGAACGGAGGACTGAGGGAATTCTGTTACTGATTTATCTCCTAGAAACAGAAGGAACAACTAGAATCAAAGTCTGATAATTTGGCAAACAGTCTTCAACCAGCAAAGACGCACTTTGCAGTTACTTGGAACACTATTCTTAGGGCTGTGACCGAGACCTCAGAATATCATGCGGACACTGTGTCATTTGGGAGCAAACGGATGGCGAGTAGGGAGTACTTCACGGGGGGCCGGCTCTGTTGAGTCATTCTGGCCTGAATTTTGCATAATTCTTTTTTTAAATGTTTTTATTTACTTTTGTGAGAGGAAGAGAGAGCCAGTAGGGGAGGGGCAGAGAGAGAGGGAGACACAGAATCCAATGGAGGCTCCAGGCTCTGAGCTGTCAGCACAGAGCCTTACGTGGGGCTCGAACCCACAAACTGTGAGATCATGACCTGAGCCAAAGTCGGACACTTAGCTGACTGAGACACCGACGTGCCTAGAATTTTACATAATTCTTATGAAAATTTGGGTTGAAAAGCAAGTTCAGGGGTGTTACTCCTATTCTCTGTTCTTATTTTAATTTTTCAAAATGAACTATACACATAATTATAAAATCCACTAAGTGCTCAGAGACTTACAACAAATTAGAAGCGCCCTGTGCCTCCCCAGTCTCCTTACCCAAAGGAAAACGCATTCAACCCTTGTAACTGACTTTTATGGCACTTATTTCTATTTCAGACTCATTTGCTCATAAGCTATTTCTTGATTTATCATTCGTAGACACTCTTCTAGGGATTTTCTGTTATGAGAAAGGAGGATTTAGCTCTCTCAACCCAACTCCTGTCTCGTTTCTCCCTCCAACTCTTGCTAAATATTTACATCAAAAGTCTGGGTTACAGCAGTGATCACTGCAGGCTAACTAGTACGGAAGTATGATTCGCGCACTCTCCAGGTGGTATATTATGGTTATCTTGTAATATAACCTTTGGGTTTTCTGGAGTTAATAATAATTACCTAGTTTTGAAAGAATTGTTTAGTGTATGTGCCTATTTTAAGAGTTTTCTAATTTCCCCGTTGGTATTTGTCTGCCATTTAACACTTTCCCCAGGTCAGGCATATCAGTTAGTCTGTCAGGTTTGTATTTTTGCTGGAGGCTTCTCCGCCGGGTTCTCCGGGGAGGACTGGGGGAGACTGGGCCCTTCAGGCCTGCTGGACACGTCCTTCTCGAGACTCCCTGGCTGTGTTTCATGCCAGCCCTCACCTTTGGAGTCTTCTACCCCCTACTTTCTTGCCTTAACAGGACACCTCCCCAGCAGCCACTGATGTAAGGGAACACTGAGAGACGAGCCGAGTCACAGACGGGACTGGAGAGGGAGGACGTGGCCGCCTGTTCTCGTCAGCCCGTCGCTGCTGGGCAGGGGGCAGGGAGGCTGGCGGCTGTCACGGCACGAGGGGGAGCAGAGGGCAAGGAGCCCACCGTCAGCTCGCACGGCAGTCGTCCGGCTGCGGCCCCGGGCCTGGTCCTGTTCCCCGGTGAGTGCACTTCCACCTGAGGCTGGGGGCAGCCCTCCGCCCACAGCTCGCGGGGTGCCACCACCCCCGGGAGCGTCCTGAGACCGTTCCTGCGCAGAGCGGACGGGTCGGGGGTGGACAGACGGGGCCAGGGTGCAGGGGGGCGGAGGGTATGACGGAGGGGGAACCGGGTGTTAGGAAGCACGCTCAGAGTGGCCTGGTCACCCAGCCCATCTTCCCGCTCCGCCTCATCTGGCGTCCTCACCAGGCTGTGAGGCAAGTGGCCACACGGAGCCGCCGAGCTCAGTGAGGGGCGCGGAGAGGAAGGTTCTGGACAGAGAGCGGAGCTGGTGGTAAAACCGCCCTCACCTCCGGTAAGTCAGTGGGAATGGCCGTTTGCCGGCAGAATTTGCGGTTCCTGGTGGACAGCGACACCCGAGCCCAATGCAGGGGTCAGGCATCCGCACAGCGAAGGCGTCAAAGCCTAACAGGGGCCGCGTCCCACTCCTGCCGCCGCCACGGCGCCCTGCAGCCCGACGGCTTCACACAGAACAGGTTTCCTTCTCAGTCCTGGAGCCGAGGCCCTGGAACCAGGTGTCAGGAGGGTGGCGCTCTCCGGGGGCCGTGAGGGGTCCTTCCTCGCCTCTCCCGAGCTGCTGGGGGTGGCTGGCCATCCTTGGCGCTTTCTGACTTGGAGACTTAATTCCAAAGGTCATCACGTCTCCATGTCTCTTCTAAGGGCACCCATCATAGGGGACTTAAGGCTCACCTTACCCAAGTATGACCTCTTCTTGACCCGTGGCATCGGCAAAGACACCGTTTCCAGTGAGGTCACCTTCTGAGGTGCCAGGACATAAATTTGGGGGCCCACTATGCAACCCAGTACAAGAGCCTAAATAAGAGGATGCTTTTGTCCCCACAGAAAACTTCCCAGATAGGCATCCAGGGCTCCGAGGCTGGTGGCCGTGCCCTCGGCATGTGCCCTCTCTTCGTCACGTCTGCCTTCCACCCGCGAGGAGGGCGGGAAAGGAGCGGGGGTCCCCGAGGCCCGGCCCGCCGCCCTTCACCCCGCGGTGCGGGGATCCGCCTCCACTGCTGTGACCGCACCTGGGCCGAGGGCCGGCCCGCCGAGGACGAGGCTGGGCCGCGATGGCTCCGCAGCCCGCTGGCCCCGGCGCGGTCTCCCTGAGCGCAGGAGGGGGAGTGGGTGCTGGATGGGCGGCGGGCGGCTTGGCTTACTTCCCGCAACGCGCGCAGGGCCTGGTGTCTCACTCGCATCTCCAGAAGGTGCCGCCCGTGTCCAGCGGCTCTCGAAGTGCCTTGATAGCGTGTTCTCCTGAGAAGTGGCCTGTGTGTGCGGCCTCACAGGCGGGTCAGGCGGGTGGGGAAATCCTCACCTGACAGTCTTCCTTGTAATGGAACCCGGGGCTGCTGCGTTACTTTAGAAATTCAAGGGGGACGTTGATGCTTCCTGCCTACCCTTCTGCAAGCATGGCTGGGAGACGGTCCCGGCCCCCCCACCCTGCCCGAGGTCCCCCACTGGCCCCCCGCCGCAGCCCTCAGCCCCCCCCTTCCTGCACCCAGGCCCCAGAGCCTTCTGTGTCTTCCAGGCGCAGTCCCTCCCCGGCCCTTCCTGTGCAGGTCACGAAGCCTCCAAAGTGTGCCTGCAACAGTCCAAGTCTGGGCTTCTCAGACCTTTCCTGGTGCAGGCTCGGCGTTTGCTAAAAACAAAACCTTAGGGGGCACCTGGGGGCTCGGTCGGGTGAGTGTCTGACTCTGGCTCAGGTCGTGAGCTCACAGCTCATGGGTTCAAGCCCCGCATCAGGCTCGGTGCTGACAGCTCAGAGCCTGGAGCCTGCTTCATAGTCTGTGTCTCCCTCTGTCTCTGCCCCTCCCTTGCTCATGCTCGCTCACTCTCTCTCAAAAATAAACATTGAAAAAAATAAAAATAAAACCTTGGGCCCCGTGGGAAGTCTTCAGGAGGCCAGGAGGATTTTCTCGCCTCCCACCACGCATCGGTCCCCTGGGCCTGGGAGTCGCCCTCATCCCTTCGCTCATGGTCGCTGAGCCGCCTGGCATGTGTGTCCGCCTGTTAGGGGTGTTCCGGCTGAGCTGAGCCCCCATCAACGCAGACCGCGTTCTTCTCCAGGTTCTCGCCATGTTCTCATCTTCCCCTCGCCTCAGTAGTGCGGGCAGTTGTCAGTGCCCCCTCCCAACCCCGTCAGAGTATTCATGCGCACCTTGTCAGGGCGTCTTCCGGGTCGGAAGGGCAGAGTCATTTCTCAGCTCGAGTCCAGGACTCGGGGGTGGGCAGGTGCCTGGAGATGATGCAAGAGGGGAGCAGGGCGCCCGCGAGGGTCACTTTCCTTTGCTCGAGTTTACTTGTGTGCGTCTCTCTGTTTTGCATATTCCTCGTCTTGGACTAAATGCATGCCGAATGGCAAGGCATGGTCTTTGCTTGAGAGCTTCAACCAAAGCTGCCCTTTCTCTTGAGGAAATAAAAACGAATCATCTCCTCAGATTCTCTGCAGACCTCATAATGGACGGTTGCTGATGGAACGCCTCAGTGAGGGCGCTACGTGATTTCCACACTTGGTGGTGACATCTCACCAACTGTATTATTATTATTTTTTTTTTTACTGTTTATTTATTTTGAGGGAGAGCAGGGGAAGGGTAGAGAGTTAGGGAGAGGGAATCCCAAGCAGGCTTCACGCTGTCAGTGCAGAGCCTGACGTGGGGCTCAATCCCAGGAGCCGTGAGCCATGAGCTCACAGCCTGGGCCAAAATCAGGAGTCCAAAGCTTAACAAGTGCCCCCCCCCCCACCAACTGTATTATTTTTATAGCAATAACTATAGAGGAATAAAGGCCACACTTTCCCTCCAAGCAATCAGACAGATGCCTGTTTTGTGACATAAATAAACCTTTCTCCCACATGTCTTCTTAGGTTTCCCAGCAGGTCGCCCACACAGGCCCACCCCCACGCCCCACCACGAACGACAGACCTTTGGGGCAAACCCAGAAGTTCCCAAAGACTGAAGACGTGGCCAGTGGGGAGGTGCTCTCGGATCCACTGGGCCATCTGAAGGTCCGAGCGCGCGTCCTTGTGTTGAAATCTCCCTCTTCCTGGGTGTAAGGGGAGAAGAGGCTGAAGTAAGACGTTGAACTTCGTGCAGCGAGTCGATTAGGAAAGAGGTGAGGAGGGAACAGGGCTACAGCTTGCTTTTTTCGATATTAAGAGAGGCCCTCTCTCTGCTCATCGGCGTAGAATCACCATTTAAGCCCGACTGTAGTCTGTTGACTGGAGCCTGTTGAGAAAAATACTCAGGGAGATTATGTGTACACCAGTTACCCGCCGGTGAGGTGTTCATTAAATTAGAACAAGTACTTATTAAAATTCTGTCAGGCAGTGTGACAAACAGTATACCAGGTGTCTCAAAATCATGTTAAGATATGGGTACAAATACGGTTCTAAGATATGTAAACACAGCACTAGCAAACAGATGAAGGTACAATTGGCCCAAAAGACACATTCTGAGCTTAGAGGAAAGATTGTTTTTTCCTTTCTTGGACTTTTAGAGCCATATTAAAACAAAAACCGCCAGGGGCGCCTGGGGGTCTCCGTCGGTTGAGTGTCTGGCTTCGGCTCAGGCCATGATCTCACAGTTTGTGGGTTCGAGCCCCGCATCGGGCTCTGGGCTGACAGCTCGGAGCCTGGAGCCTGCTTCAGATTCTGTGTCTCCCTCTCTCTCTGCCCCTCGCCTGTTCGTGCTGTCTCTCTCTGTCTCTCAGAAATAAATGAAAAATATAAAAAAATTAAAAACAAACAAAAACTCCGAAAGCACAACCCCTTACGGAGCCCGCTGGGCCCTCCGTCCACCCCAACCTCACGTGTCCACCTGCCCCGGGCAGCCTTCCCCGACTCTCGGCCAGAGGCGCACGAGGCCTGTGGCTCTAACCCCCATCAGTCTCCAGTCGTCAGCCCCGCCAGCCAGCGAGGGGCCCTGCGCACCCCCGCCAGATGACCAGGCTGCGACGCCCGGCCTCCCCACAGGACAGCGTGCCATCAGCTTCCGAAACCGTTCATTGTAGTCAAACATTCCAAACGTCCTTAGTGCAAGACTGGTGCTTGTCTCGAACATTTGCCCTCGGGGTTAAGGACTGGGTGTCAAGAGAGAAACCATCCCCCACCAGCCATCACCGGATCCTTCTGAGCAAGACCGCAAGGCCTCACATCCCCCCCTGTCCGTATAGGAGCTCTGTGGGAATGCGCCCCCCACCCCTTCTTTTCACACCATTTCTGCTTCCCCGCACCCAAGTTCGAGTTCTGCCTAATGAGAGGACTGCAGGAGTATCTGGGGCGTTTGAGGGAGAGCTTCTGCCTTACCGGTGAAAGGGGAAGATGTGCGGAGCTCCTTTCCCGCCCCCCCTCACCCCTGCGTCATTCAGCCTTGGGTCACGAGGACCTGGTGTCTGGAGATGCCGTGGTAGCTGGACTGGACAAAAGCCCTCTTGCTGCGTAGGGACAGGGAACACTACGGACTCTCGGCACAGCCCCCGACGGCTAACCGCTGGACTTCCGAGGCCAGGAAAGAAGCCTTTCTTGTGTCCATCACAGCGACCAGAGCGCGTCACCCACAGACAGACTCACCCCTAACTGATACAGAATTTGGAATCCTCACGTGGTTGGCTCCCAGGATTATTTTCTAAAAATTTTTGTAATGTTTTATTTATTTTTGATACAGAGAGAGACAGAGCATAAGAGGGGGAGGGGCAGAGAGAGACAGAGACACAGAATCTGAAGACAGGCTCCAGGCTCCAAGCTATCGGCCCAGAGCCCGATGTGGGGCTCAAACTCACAGACCTTGAGATCATGACCTGAGCCAAAGTCGGATGCTTAACCGACTGAGTCACCCAGGCGCCCCTATTTTCTAAATTTAATACAGGGCCTAGGAAGTATTGCTAATTTAACTGCAGGTAACAAACATTTACTGAGCATTTCTGACACGCCAGGTGCTGCGCAAGACCAGCGACAGCAAGAGGGACAGATGTATTTGGCGCGCCCAAGCCACACGGAGTGCGAGCACGTATGCAGAAGAGGTAGCTTTGTGGTCGGCTGACTCGGTCACTTCCGGCACGGTCCTCTGCAGTGACGCGGGCTCTGGGAGCTGAACACGCAAGACAAGCTTCCCACCCAGTGCGCGCAGACTCGGCCTCCAAGCGCCACCCTCGTCCAGTGCGTGCTGAGGACCCGCCGTGCGCCAGGCGGGTTCCGAGCTCCGTCTTGGCGACATCAGTGAGCAGGGTTAGGGGGCGCTCCGCGTCTGGGGTGGTGTCACAGGGATGCGGGTGGGGCGGGGGGGACGAGGCCCAAAGCCCCTCGGAGGGCCCACCGGCATCAGCGGTCAGCCTCTCTCCCCGTGGGGACGACGCTGCGGGCCGCCAGCTTCTCCAAACTCTTCCCTGCTTCAGGCGTGGCCAGGAGATGTCCCCGGTCTGGGGCCAGCGTCCTCCGTCGGCAGCCCTGTCCCCCTGGGCAGTGTGCCGTGTGGCTTGCCAGTGCCCGCTTGCTGCCCGGGGTGCCCTGCCACCCCGCCTGGAGAACCGGAATGTCGGGGCCGAGATCTCTCTCCAGAGCGCGTGCTTCAGGAGGGAGCCCGCTTGTCCACAGTCAGCAGTAAGTGGTGGCCAGAGTCGGACCTGGAGCCCGCTTCTCCCGTCCCGTCCCTTCCAGTGAAGCCGCCCGGAGCTCCCCTTCGGGGAATGGCCGGGACCTGAGATGCTCCCGTGACCCAGGCGGACCCACGTGCTTCCGGGGTAACAGCTCCCGCCCTTGGGAGCCGGGCTTGCCAGGGCCCTTGGTTCCAGGTTCCAGCAGGGGTGCCTCCTTCCGTCCTCCACGGCGATGGGGAGGGGAGCGGGGTGGGGCACCCAGCCCCCCCATTGCTGGAACCCCGCGGAGGGGGCCGTCCGGCCAGGACAGGGCCAGGTGACTGGTAGAAGGAAGAGAGGCGAGCCAGGCAGGGTCCTGCTGCTCCCCCCACCCCCCCAGGCCACCGGCCCCCAGGGCTTGGGGACCCCGCCTTTCACTCCGAGTGATGTCAGCACACTTCCAGATAACCACCCTTTGGCCTAAGCTCCTTGGAGTTTTGAGGCCTGTCCTTTCCAGCGAAGTGGCCCGGTGACCCCACAGCTGCTAGTGCGCTCCCTCCCCGCGGGACCGTGGTGACCCTCCTGCCTTAACCGGCCCGCGCTGCCCTTCTCCGCCGTGGGTAACTGCTCTGGGCCTGAGGACACCGCACTGGCCCGGCCCCCGGACCAGGACACTGTTTAGAAACAGGTTCCCTGGCTCATTCTGGAAGCCATCTGTAAGCAGCAAAGGCCTCTCAGGTCCCATCTAGAAACTCCCCAGCAGCGGATGTATAACTTAGCTTTCTTTTTAGGTGTAAATATTGTATTGGAAAATAAATTGCAAAAACCACAGTTCAGAAAGTCTGGAAAACCCTTATTATATTGTGTATTTTTGCTGTCCTAATCAGGGTCTTTCTGGTGGCTTTGGGACTGGAGCCCTGACTTGCTGACATGATGTAACTGTTTCTTCATTGAGTCCTTTCCTTTTAACTTGGGAAAAGTTTCTATTTAAGCAGAGGCGTATGAAGCAAATGAAACCCATTCTTTTGATATTTGGGGGTTAAGTTTAGGTGATCAGCATCTATTTGGCGTTTTAAGAACTCATAATTTTAAGACGATGTGGCAAATCTGAGTATCCAATGGACGGACCTTGTGATCCCAGTTTAAAAGAAAAAAGAGGTTTTTTTTTGAGAGAGCACACACATGAGCCAAGGAGGGGCAGAGAGAGAATCTTAAGCAGGCTCCACACTCAGCACGGAGCCCGACGCGGGGCTTACACTCATGACCTTGAGATCATGACTGCGCTTTAAGCCAAAAGATGCAATGCAACTTTATGAAGATTGTGAGCAGTCTGGGAACATTTAAAAGAACTGAGGTTTCGCCCTATTTAGTTGGTTATTTGGCTCGTGAGCAAACCGAAGTGCTCTGAAGAATAAAGTATTTCATAAATGCAGTTTTTCATTGATAAGACAGTTTAAATAACTGCATTTCTACATGGCACCAGTCCCCAAAATCCCCTTCACAGTGGCTGTGAGATTTTGCTATATTTTCTAGGATAAGGTTATAAGTAGAATAATGCAGCTTTAAGTTAAGTCTAAAAGCTTAAGGAAAACATTTTGAATTAGGATAAAGTGCATATTGAAAAATAGAAATATTTCCAAGCATTCTTTTATATATATATACAGAAAAGCCACTGTTAAATGCAGTAAAAATATGTGTTCCTCTAATATTATAAATTCTCATTTTTGGGGCACCTGGGGGGCTCAGTCGGTTAATCTTCCGACTTAGGCTCAGGTCATGATCTCGCAGTTTGTGGGTTTAAGCCCCACATCTAGGTCTCTGCTGTCAGCATAGGGCCCACTTTGGATCCTCTGACTCTCTCTCTCTCTTGCTGCCCCTCCCCTGCTTGCTCTCTCTCTCTCAAAAATAAATAAACATGAAAAAAGAAATTCTCCATTCTCTTTCAAGCATTTGGTCCTCACATTGGGCCAACAACTAATACTCTCTGCATTTTAGAGATGGGAAGCCAAGGCAGAGGGGGGAAGAAATGGCGCCGGCGGGCGGGAGGAGGGCCAGTTCTGGGGCGGGTCACGTGTCTTCCATCACGTCACTTCCACGAGCTTGGCTCGTCCGCCGTCCAGTTTGCCTCTGAACTATCCCCATCACGGGTGCAGTGTGAGCCCACTGCGAGGACTCGCTCTTTTTCTCTGGAAGGGACAATGTGACAAATTTAAATCACAAGGACACTTCCTTTTCCTCTCCAGCGGGCAGCAGCAGCTTCCGGGACTGTCATGGGAGAGGACAGCCACCGCTGGGCCAGAGCGGTTTCGCCGGACTTCTGGGAAGGAGACAGCCGGGCCGCTGGGCCATAAATAGGTCCCAAAGACTAAATACACTGGGGCCCACGGGCCTGGGTTCCCAGCTCAGCTGACCCTCGGATGACTGTGACGTCCCGCCCGCCGGACAATGACCCTCTGAGGACGGTGACATCCCGCCCGCAGGACAATGACCGGAGAGAACACGGCTCCCCGGAGACAGGGTGTGGCATGGTGAGGACAGCGGCATCGGTCAGGAGGCCCCGCCTGGCAGCCACTTCCCTAGCCACAGGCGCAGCAGCAGCAAGATGGGGTGAAGGCTGGCCGCTGTTTGAAGCGGGAGTTTGTCGGAGTGCTGAGAAACGGGGACGGGCTCTTTGTAAAGACAACAAAAAGCCTTGTCATCCTCTGGCACCGGAGCGACCTTCTCCAGAGCAGCCTGGTGACATCTGGAGTCTCCGAGGGCTCTGATGTTTTCAGTGACTCCGTGCTCGATGCAAGCCCGGCCCTGGGCTCAGTGGGCTTCAAAGGCCCTACTTACCGTGTTCACTGCAGCCACTCTTTCCTTCTGAAGGAGGGTCACCATCCCCAACAGGCAGGGGACCGGGCAGCCTGCAGGCACGCGCTCCCCGCTGCTGGAGCCTCGGAGGCACTGCTGAGCACTCAGCGCAGTGCTCCTCTCCCCCTTGCGCTGGGGACAGCGAGGATCTGGACAGAATCTGTCCCCCCCCGAGACTGAATCCTGACCTCTGAAACTCCAGACCCGGAAAGAGAAGAGATGATAACTGGTTACATTCCAACGCGGTCAGGGCTGTCCTTAGGAGCCGGTTCACACAGGAGGATTCATGGGCGAGAAGGAGACCCTGTGTGAGCCAGGTGGGACTGATCTGCTGGGCACCGGGGAGCCGGGGTCCTCAGAGCAGGGGACCGTGCCCCCACCGTCCACAAACCTGTTGCCAATTTATGTTCAGTTATTTGGTTTGAGGAATCACTCTGCGGCAGCAGGACTCCCAGGGCTCCTGGCCCTGACGTACACAAATGGTCCCCAGTTATTCAGTGGGACGCGACCCCAGGACCGCCGTGGACTTGCAGACAAAAGTGAGATCCCGAATCAGCTGAGCGTAGGGTGGGGAGTCCATCTGCAAGGGCCTGCGTCCCTCCTTTACTGCAGGGAGTTTCCTCCGCCGGAATTTTCAGCCTCTGGCCCAGAGGAAGGGGTCAGAGTTCAAAGCCTGAGAAGCAATCCGCTTGCCTCGGCTGACTTGAAGATGGGAGGGGGCCACGTGGCAAGGATGCAGGTGGCCTTTGGGACCTGAGAGTGGCCGTGAAGTGGGGACTTTACCCCTGGACCACAGGAACTGACTTCTGCCCTTGGGAGTGAGCTTGGAAGCAGATTTTTCTCCGGTCTCCTGGAGGGAACTCCCCCTGCCTCAGAGTCATTCCAGCCTCCTGAGACCCTAAGCGGAGAGACCCCAGTCTAATTGTGTCACTTCTGACCAACAGGATCAGGAGTGAATGAGTGGGTGGTATTTTTAAGCCACTAAATTTGTGGGGAACACGCCTCCTCATTGGGCTGCCTGGAAATTAGGCAGTTCCCATCGTTAATGGTAATTAGTAGCTGATTACACGGCCAAATCAGTTTGCGAGTTCTCTCATTTAGCAAGTTCTACAGCCCCTGTAATTACTCTTTCAGTTTTTTGAACTTTTTGTTCTGAAATGTTAAACTTACAAAAATCTTGCAAAGAGGACAAAGAGTTCTCAAACATCCCTCACCCAATTCCCAGACGTTCCGTAAAGACAGTCCAGGTATCCCAGCCGGAAATGGATGCCGGCACACTACTCTTCCTGTCTGCCCAGCTGTCCTACTGAAGTCCCTCTGTGGTTCAGGAAGCCTTCCAGGACCCACGCTCCATTTAGTGCCCCGGCTCGTTAGCTGCCTGCAGAGCAGGAACTCTTCCTCAGCCCGTCTTTGTCTTTCACGATTTTGACATTTTTGAAGAATTGTTTGCTAGTTATGTTTGTAATGTCCCTTATGGTAGGTGACCAAGTTCATGAGCAAGTTCAGGTTATGCATTTTGGGGCAAGAATCCTACCCATTGTGGTGTGTCCTTCTCAGTGCATTGTGTCAAGAGGCCCCAGATGCTGATGTGGGCCATTATTGATGACGTCCACTTTGATCACGTGGTGGAGGCGGCTTCCGGTTTCTCTACCGCAAAGCCACCATCTTCCCCTTTGCGATTAATAATTACTTGGTAGGAGATACTTTGAGACTCAATATCCTGGGTCTCACTGCATTACTGCTTGCTAATTTTAGCCTCTCCTGAGGGTTCTTTTGTGAAGCAATTATTGCTGTGCTATTTGCCAAATGGTGACTTTTCTAGCGCCATGATTCCTTCTACATCTATGAGCTAGGGTTCTAGTTATTTCCATAAAGTCAAGGACTTGTGAGGAAGAGCTCTCCCTCCCCGCCTATGTATTTATGCCATGTGAACTCATGGGTCCTCACCTTGTTCTCTGGGTCACAGCCATTGCTGCCATAATTTGTCTTCTTGCTCAGACTGTTCTGGAGGAACCCTTTCAGGTTGGCCCCTGCGTCTTTTGGATGCGTTCTCTTCACTTGTTGGCAGGTCAGCAAAATGAGGACTTATTTTCTGGCACAACAAGATGTTCCAGGCTTGTCCTGTGCTTTGCTGCTCCAGCCCTCCAGGGGCTCTTGGCTCCTTCAGTCGGAGACTGGTGTTTAGGAACCGACAGCCGTGAGTTACCTTTAGTAATTACAGTAATTACAGTTTTCTTTGATACTGTGGATCATTGACTCTTTCATAGTTATGTAATTAGTGTGCACATGCGTGTGCTCACACACTCACTCACTTTTTGGTAAGGGCATTTGCTTATCCCCCAGCAACTGGATTTCCCTTGACCCACTCCTCCCAACATTCCTGGGCCAGCCCATGCGCCCCTGCCCTGCATCCTCCCTCCCCCTGCTCCCCATCCCTTTCTCTTCTTTTTTTTTAATTTTTTTATGTTTTTTATTTATTTTTGAGAGACAGAGAGACAGCACAAGCAGGGGAGGGTCAGAGAGAGAGAGATACAGAATTTGAAGAGAGGCTCCAGGCTCTGAGCTAGCTGTCAACACAGAGCCCGATGCGAGGCTTGAACCCACAAACCGTGAGTTCATGACCTACCTGAGCCGAAGTCGGACGCTTAACCTACTGAGCCACCCAGGCACCCCTCTTCTCTCTTCTTCTGGGACCCTTCCCTCTCACTACCCTAGGACCCCTGCTTCCAGCTCTAACCTACTAATATTACTAGTGATGGCAGCACCTTTCACTGAGCACGTGTGCTCCAGGCAAATACGATTTCACTGAATCTTTACAGCAATCGTGAAGAATGCATGGTGCCCATTTCATAGACAAAGCACTGAGTCTCGAAGAGGGTCTATCATAAGCCTGGGAAGCCGGGGCAGAGATTCTCAGCCAGTCTCTTCTCCTCAAGCCTTGCATTTTGCATGCACCCACGCCAGGGCTGGCTGCAGGTCTGCCTTTGGGCGGGACCCCAGGGGCTGGCAACCTTGAGGCCGTGGGAGCTTTAAGCCACGAGGACCACACCAAGGGGCACAGAGTGGGGAGTGGCCAGCAGTGGGGACAGCCGCTGGACTCTCCCTGCTGGGGAGGAGGGTGCGGGTGGGGGTGGGGCCCTCAAGTACCTTATGGGCCCTGCTGGTCCCTGTCCCCAGGCACGCCCCTTCCTTCCTTCCTCCTCAACACACTCTTCTTGACCACTGTTCCCTGACCCCGATCAAATGTTGCCTCTTCCTCCGGGCTGAATTCCTTGATTGGAGACCAAACCTCACATTCTACAGCTAGAGAGGAAAGCCTCGAAATGCAGACACCTACTCAGGAAAGGCTGTGGGTAGGGATGAATTTTGGGGGTGGAAAGTGTTAGATCTCTACTCTTTGAGTGTTACCCTCTCTCTGGAGAGAGCATGAAAGCCTTCAGATTGGAACTGGAAAAGAAATCTGGGAGGGGGGCCCTTTTCTTCCTGAGTAAGAAAACCAGAGGCCGTGGCTCTGGCCCTTGGCGCCCTGTGGAGCCCCCCGACCCCGGGCTGATTCCGCTCCGGCTCTTGGCTCTTGCAGGACCCTCCCCTCCCCTCCCAGCCCGGTTCTGCTCTCCTTGGGTGCCTGAGTGCGGTTCTGCTCTCCTTGGGTGCCTGAGTGCGGTCCTGGCCCTGGCGAGGCGGCTTCCCTGGGAAGCTGTGGGCCCCGCCCCAGACGTACTAAATCAGGAACCACCACTGGGCCCTGCTGGCTGTCCTCCAGCCTGTGCCCTGCCTGCAGGCTGGAGCGGCTCTGTCCTCAGGCCCCGAGGGCCGGCTGGTGCTAGTGACAGCTGGGCCTGGGGGAGGTTCGGCGCCTGCCTGGCAACTCTTGCCGTTCCCCACGGTTCCGGGCTCGACTCCCAGACCCCAGCGCCCTGTGCTCAGAGCTCCTTGGGAAGAAGAGTGCTGCCCCATCGATGGTCCGTTAGACCCTGGACAGAAAGGTCAGGGGACACGACGGGAAGTCTGGGGAGTAGCGACGGAAATCCTTCACTCTGTGCCTCACACTATTGTGGAAAGTGCCTCGAAATATATTCTTGACTGGAGATTGCTGCAAATCCTGCCTCCGCGTGGAAAACCAGAGGGCCGGGGGCCTGGGTGGCTCGGTTGGTTAAGCAGTTAAGCGTCTGACTCTGGCTCAGGTCATGATCTCACAGTCCGTGGGTTCGAGCCTTGTGTTGGGCTCTGTGCTGACAGCTCAGAGCCTGGAGCCTGCTTCACATTCTGTGTCTCCCTCGCTCTCTGCCCCTCTCCCGCTTACACACACACACTCTCTCTCTCTCTTTCTCTCTCAAAAATAAATAAATATTAAAAAAAAAAAAAGAAAGAAGGAAAACCAGAGGGCCATGAGCTGAGCCACTACCCCAGCCCGTTGCCCCAGCGCGCACTGGTGCTGGCCGTGATGAGTTAGTGGTTCTTGAACAAATCCAATTTTTCAGGCCACTCGTTTGTCACTTGTGTGAACTTGCCTGGGCCGTTGCCTCCCTTGTGCTAAGGACAAGCAGAAGCACTCTTGCGGTTATGAAATGTCCGCGTCACCCCTTGTTGGCGGTTCTGATTGGACGCGACAGAACAGACGTCCCCGGGGGTTATTGACACCACCACCTGACATCAGAGAGCACCGCTCTCCAGAGCGACAGAAACGAGACAGCCATGAGTCCCCTGTTCTTGTTCCTACAGGGGATGACACTCCAGAGCGGAGAGGGGCTCCGTGAGTCTGAACTGGGTTTCCTGACATCGCTTCTGATACCAGACCGGGACTTTGCACACCTGCACGCGCTGCTCTGAGCTGCCCTCCCACTCGGTCCAGTTCCGACACTAACTCCTGCGCTTGGCCTGGACCCCAAGGGCAAGCAGGGGCTCAGTCCCGCAGCACTGCCCCCCGCTTCCGATGCCAGTGCAACTCCTGGGTGCCCAGGTGCCTGCTCTGCTGTCCAGCGTGCCACAAAGTCTGGGGGCTCCGCAACTTTGGCTCTTCCAGGTTTGATCATTTGCCAGTGCTGCTCACGGAACCCAGAGAAGCGCTTTACTTATTATCAGTTTATTGGAAAGGATACAGCTCAGGGACAGGTGCGTGGGGTTCCGCGCCCTGTCTGAACCCGCCACCTTCCGTGCCTCCACGTGTCCCCTGCCTGGAGACGCGCCCAACCTGTCATTTAGGGGTTTTACAGAGGCTCCATTACATGTGCATGACTGACCCCCGTGACCGACTCAGTTCCCAGCTCCGCCCCCCTCCCTGGAGGTGTGTGTGAGCGCGGTGGGGGTTTATAGAGCACGACATGGCCTTTCTGGCCACCAGCCCTCGTCCCGAAGCTGCCTCAGTGTCCCAGCCGCCAGTCATTTCATGAACATGCAAAACCCCTCTTACCACTGGGGAGATTTCCAAGGTTTCTAAGAGTCAGGTGCCAGGCACTGGGAACAAAGACCAAACATGCGTGTCTTACTGTATCACAGTCAGCCACATGAGTCCGCAAGACAGTAAAGGTGCCAAGTTCAAGGAAGAGGTTCCCCCCCACCCCCTGCTCCCTGCCAGAGTGCATGTCCTCTGGTTTCACTGTGACTCACAGCCGCACAAATGCCAGATGTGCAGGCTTGCGTTTATCGGGCCGTAGATAAAATGTGCCTTCCTGGACGAGCAGTCCAGGGAGTAAAGTGTAAGTCCACTGGGTGTGATGGCTGTGGCAGGGGAAAGGGCAGAGGGAGGTGACGGCCCCTCAGAGCATGGGTCCCTGCACCCCTGCCCCATCCCCCACTTCCTGTTCCTCTTACACAGACTGACACAGCAGCACCTCAGCTGAAGCCAGAGAGCTCAGGATCCCAGTCTCCAGCCAGGCAGTGTCTTTCCAGAGGGTTCTGCCAGGCCCGTGTTCCGGAGCCCGATGACAATGCCTCCTCTGAGCCAACACCTGCTGCCTTCTCCCAGACAGGGGCTCCCTTTGAGTGTGGGGGGCGGGGCCTGGACCACTCCCCACAGAAGATGGGGGGGGGACGACTGCATCTGATCAACGATTAAAAACCCACGAACACCCCACTGGCTGACTTCTCAGTTCACCTGGATCCCCCCCCACTACATAGAAAGTGGGGAGTTGCATGGGTACCTTAAATATTAGCTCAGGAGACTGTTTCCAACACCATTTCTTCAAATTGTAACATAAAATAGCACTTTTCACAGCAACGAACTCTTACCTGGACGGAAAGCTGACTCCTGCCTTTGAGAAATTCGACCCCACCGAGTCGTTAAGCATTTTCTGCCCTTTACACACAATGAGTCGAGATGTGGAGCGGTCTCCCTTCTCCATTTCTCGGGGTTACGGTTCCTGAAAGTCCCATTATTTTTTAAAAATTATTTTTGACATATTTATTGATTAGCGTGTGAGGTGCTGTTCCAGGTTCTGGGGAAACAGCGGCGCGCAAGGGAGAAATAGAATATTTGTCGGAGGTGATCGCTGCGGGGGTCGGGGGTCGGGGGTCAGGGGTCAGGTGGGGGTGGAAGAGCGCGGGGCCGAGTCCAGGAGCCGGAAGGATTTTCGGGGAAGGGGGCCAGGCAGGCGGCCGGAGACGCACTTTGCAGGGGTGGGGTCGCTCCCCCAGCCTCCCGTGGAGCGCGTCCCCGCAGCGGCGGCCGCGGCGTCGGGAGGGCGGGGCGCCGGGCGCGCAGGGGTTAAGCGGCTTCCGCCGGGCCCGCCCCGGAGGCCGCGCCGCCCGCCCGGCCGCGGTCCCACCCTCCGGCTGTGACGCGCCCCGCTCTGCCCAAATATGTCCCTTTCCCCCCGCCCTCGCCCGGCGCCCGCAGGCGCCCCCGAGCCGCGGGGCTGGCACTCGGACGTCGCCCGGCCTCGGTGTCCCGGGCCGGCCCCGCGGGGCGCACCCCTCCGCGATGCCCTTCAGGAAAGGTAGGCGGCCCCCCGCGCGCGGCCCCGAGAGCCCGGCCCGCCCGCCCCCTGCCGCCCCCC